>PVKE010003365.1:35643-73044 GCA_004027555.1 Craseonycteris thonglongyai | reverse complement strand
AGAGAGAGAGAGAGAGAGAGAGAGAGAGAGAGAGAACTGAGTTGGGGGAACTCCCCAGTTCAGCACATGGGTCCACACGGGCTGGGGCTGGGATTCAATCCTTGGTCCCCGGCGCTGCAAAGTGAGCGCTCTGCCCACTGAGCTATCCCGGCTTCCCTCCACTGGCTTTTCTAATGCCAGTCATCAAATATTCCTCAGGGAGAGGCACACCCTCTCTCCCATTAAGCACCTCCTACGGCTCAGTTTGCTATCTTACAACGCCTGGTGAGTCTGGGATTATTTTCCTTAACGGACCAGCAACTAGACAGGAGCTAAGATCATGCCTATTTGATTTACCACTGTATCCCCAGTGCCTGACACACACGTAGCACATAGTACGGTAGGCACTCAACAAATTTGCTCTATAAAAGAATGCAGTGGGTCAACAGGCCAGCATCCTGTCCGGGAGCTCCGTGGTCATCCTCAGCCTTCCCATCAGCCCTTCAGAAGCGACCCGAGCCCATGACGAAGCAAGGGGGCTGCAAAAAAAGATGGTCCTTTAGCCTTGCTGGGTGACAGACATGACTTCTGAGCAGGAATCACACTCTCCTTTGTATGACTTCACTGTGTAATATGATCATGCCCCAAGAAACTCTGCATTTGAGGGCAGGCAATAATAATATGATCTATTCGGTTTTTTTTTTAAGGCCCTTAGCATAGTTCCCTGCAAACAGAAGGCACTGAACAAAAATGTCAGAACACCACACACACACACACACATTCTGGCATGGAGAACTAGAAACCCCTTTTAATTCTGAGCATGTCAAGGCAAAACCTTTCTCCCTGAACTCTGTGAACCACTTCCCAAATCCACTTGTTACTTACTTTATTTCTCATGTATCTAGAGGAGCTTTTAATGTCAGCATTCAGATGTGAAACGTGAATAAACTTTTCGACTCCAGCTTCCTTGGACGCCTGAGCAATTGCTCGGGGGATAGTCACAAAGACGTCCTCAAAATCAAAGTTTCTGGAAGAAAAAAAAAATGGGGGGAGGGGGTCAGTGAAGAGCACCTAATACACAATTTTGAAGTTGGTTTTCATACAACTGCTGGAATTCTTAATAGCTTAACTTTTACACAGCAATGATTTAACTCAAAAATCAAAATTAATTATTTTTATTTTAATGCATATGGTTATTACTGTACATGAACTCAAGGTTCACATTAAGTGACAAATCAGCATGGGTAATGCTCTGTGTCCTCAGGAACCCTGAGGCCGAGGCCCCTGAACATCATCTGGCTCCAGTGGCTGCACTGGTTGACTAGGGAGCAGGTACGTGATGGTGGAAGGGAAACCACTTCTTAACCTGGCTGTTGTTTCCCTCAAGTGAGGGGAAGAAAACTAAAGAGTCATTCACCAGTTTAACCCAACAAAAACCAAGTGCTCACTCTGTATAAGGCACTGTGTTAGTCAACACGGTGACTATGAAGTTGACGAAGACCTCCAAGTCATCAAAGAACTTAAGACCATCTGACGAGGCAGACAGACTCGTGTACATAAATCTCGGTCAACTTCAATAACTGCTACTAATAAAGAGGTGAACAAAGTGTTGTGAACCACAGGCTTCAAACATTATTTGTTGATTGCTACACAAAGACTAACAAGAACCACTCAACCAGTACTCCTGCTGTCTTAAATAACACTGTGAAGAACAGATCCAGAACACGGTCCACACTGGAAAAATCAACGTTCATCTTGTTGAACAGCCCAAGAGGCAAAATGCTCCTCCGTAACCCATCCCGCAAGGACAGATCCAAGCACAGGACCAGTACCCTCAGCCCATCAAGCAGATGACAACGACCACACTGACACAAACAAACAGGCTTTTAACGAGCAGCACACCACATGGCTTACTTACTATATACAAAAAGTACACGACTAAATCCCCGAAGGGGCAGGCACTGGGTGGGTAAACAGTTGGTATGTAAATGGTTGTCAAGCTACTGCTTACTGATGGACTCATTAAAAATGTCACCACTATAATGCCAAATAAATAGGTTCTGGCAGAAGTAACGCCCCTTTTTTAAGTTTTTCAGTTCATTAAAAAAGGGGCATTACTTCTGCTGGACCCTGTATGAAGGGTGCCCAATATATATCCACTTAGCCCAAAGACAGCTTAGGCAAAGGAGAAGCGAGTCAAAGACGTACTTGGTTTCCCAGTCTCGCCCGACAAGATTGATGACCACATTGCTGTGCTCCACTGCTCTGCGGATAGACTCTTTGTCACGCCCGTTCCACTCCTGTAACAGCAACAGCCAGTCAGGTGCGCCCAAGCACTTAACATTTCTGTACCACTTAACACCTCCACATCCTGGCAGACTTCAAAATGGGCCACATGTTGTAGTCACAATATGGTACCACTTCATCTGCAGTCTCAAGGCCCCTGCCGAGTCTCTGATGCTTTTGGAGACAATGGGTGTCCCAACATTCACGCAAGAAGTAATTTTGATAGAAAACACAGGTTTATAATTAAAAATTGTAAATTTTCATTGCTCAACAATGAAAACGCGTTGTTCTTTCGTGTAGCGCTCCATTTTTAATAACCCGGAACTGTCAGTTGTCACAGTCTTTTTTTTTCATTAGCAACACTTTACCGCACAAATGACGCAAAAGTCAAATCTTGCATGAATTTTGGGACACCCTTTAGTTGAAAGGACACTTTCGTTGGGTGATCGAATGATAGAATCAGTATAGATACTATTCGTTTTTAATGGGGCACATCAATTTTTGTCCACCCAACTGCCTCAAGTCTGCAACGGCATCCAGTAATCAATCCAGTTCTACTGGGAATCCAGTCCAAAAGAACTACAACATGAAGCACATATGTAATTCTGATTTTCCTATTAGCCACATTTAAGTGAATAAAAAGAAACAGGTGAAATTCATTTCAATAATATCCTTTATTTCATCCAATACGCCCCAAATATTATTTCAGTATGTAATAAATGAAAAAATTACTAATGATATGGTGAATACTATTTTCTTCACACGAAGTCTTTGAAATCTGGCGTGTGTATTTCACTTAACAGCACATCTCTTTTCAGATTAGCCATGTTTCAAGTGTGCGGGGGCCACACATGTGGCTAGTGGCTACAACACTGGACAGCATAGGTCTAGAGCGGAGGCCGGCAAACTATGACCCACAGGCAAATCTAGTCTACAGCGTAACTTTGTCACGACAGTTGTATGGGGACACAGCCACTGCCACTCCTTTACACATTGCCTATGGCTGCCCGTGTGGGCTACCGGGGCAGAGCTGAGCGATCGTGGCAAAGGCCCTCTGACCCACAACACCTAACATTTACTATCGGGCCCTTCACAGAGAGTCTGCCAGTGCTGGACTGGAGTTTGCAAGAATGCCCTGTGAGTGGAAGACGCCCTCGGCCACTCTCGGACGACACTGCTGCTTTGTCATGCTGCCTCTCCTTCTCAAAAGAGACCGTAGTAATGTACATTTGTCAACTCCAAGAATCAGTAATGCAGGCGGTTACCAGAAAGATAATCTGGCCCAGGTCACCCATGGGACGAAGGTGCATGGTATCATACATGTCACACCGATAGGGTATGATCACCTGTGAGCCCATACGTCCTAAAAAAGAATAGAGACAAAGATCAATGTTAACATAACATGGACACAATGTACGACAGTGATTTGTTAAACACATAAATTCCAGTATGATATACAAACTGATACTATCTTTAACAAAAAGCATATTTTGCCATGTTAGAGATGCCATAACTTTTCCGCGTCCCCCTAGGCCCATTTTAATGTCCTACATAGAAAGTATGAGGAAATGTGGGTGTGCTCGTAATGCACCGTTAACCAAAATTACAGAAATCCAAGACAGGCGCTATTTGGAACACTGTGAAAATGAAAAAAAAAACAAAGCTCCCAGCTTCTCATTAGGTAACCCAAATAAGAAACTTGACTTACCAAGGTGGTTGACAACATAGCGGCCCAGGAAGCCTGTGGCTCCAAACACAGTGGCCACGACCCCGCTAACGGAGGAGCGGCCCCCTTTCCCATGTGGCATGAGTGCATGATGCAGCTGGCGCCGGGGTGGGCCAGGAAACACAGATGTGGCTACTGCAGCAACAGGAGACCCTAAAACAAAAGCCCAGGACATACAGAAATGGAAAATGGTCATGTCAAAGTGACTATGAATACAAATAGTTTCTTTTCCTAGAAACTTGTAATGTTACTTTGCTGTCAGTATTTTCAGTTACTTAGGTTAATGTTTAAATTTAACTTTTAAATTAAAAGTTATCATTTCAGTGCCAACTGCAATAATAAACACAAACTATTGCAATCAAGACTCTGTAGGACATAAGAAAATATACATAAAAAGTATAAAGTAAGCTCACTGTCCTAGAGAATATAATTTGCCTAGAAACACAAATGACACACACACACATTAAATAGTTACAAACTAAGAAAATTATAAACCTCTATAGTGAAAGGAACTGAGAGAATGCAAAGGAAGGGAATTTTTAAATATGAGATTATATTAATGTGCTGTAGAAATGACCCAGTAGAGGAGAAAAAGGGGTGATTCAGGAGAAGGAATGAACAGATATGAAAGGAGGGGATGGGATGTAAAGTGAAGAAACTGGTCTTCGATGAGAGCAGAAGTTGCTCACTGCTGTAACAGGAGGGAAGGCAGAGAAATGCCACAGGTCAGCTGTTAGATTTTTATGATGAGAAAGAGACTGTTCTCATCTGATTCTTCTGAATTCTCTGTCCAGCTGAGAATGAGACAGAAGCCCGTTAAAAGTTTTAGGAGACTGGCAATGTTAAACAGTCGTTATGAAGAAAGGAAAAGCAAATGTCTAGGATGGGGGTGGCGAATCTATGGCATGCATGCCCAAAGTGGCACGCGGAGCAAATATTTCGGCACGCGGAGCTGTGAATACCATTTTAAAAATTATTGTTTATGCTCTTATAGACATAAAAATAATCAATACCTCTATCTCACTCGATGGGTTGGCACGCGAATCGAGTATATTCTTATTTCATTAACTTTGGCACTCAATCGCCAAAAGGTTCGCCACCCTGAGGGAAAATGCAGTGTGGAAAACCTGCTTTGCGTTCTATTGAAAATCGACTCTGATTTATATTCGTGAATTTAAAATAAGGCCAGTCAGTTGGCCTTGCCCCTAGCTCAGTTTTCCACTGTTCAGGGGCAGGAAGAAAATACAAGAAAAGTTTGGTTCAATTAGTGTTGATTTTTTTTTTTAATGACAAAAGGAGATTGGCTGGGGAGTAAAGAATATATGAAAGGGAATGATGAAAACGATGAGTACGGAAGGAAAAGAGAGCTTAGGCTGAAGGCCAGTCAATAAAATGAGAACCATTACTGGAGTCAAAGAATTAATACCTCAAAGAATTGTTAGAATTAAATATATGGAAAGCATTTAGCACATTCCCTGACACACATTAAGCATTCCATGAATAATAGCTGTTTTCATTTATTACTATTTCAAAATTCCTCAGAAGGTAATGTTATACTAACCTCACATGGTTATTCGTTTTTTCAACAAGTATGGGCCAAGCACTACTCTAGAAACTGTGATAAGCATAATAAAAAAGACAAAGCACCCGACCTCAGGGAGCTAACACTGTAGAGAAGGAGTCTCCCATCTTTGGCTTCCCTGGGCCATGTTGGAAGACTTATCTTGGGCCACACACAGAATACACTAACACTAATGAGAGCTGACAAGCTAAAAATATCTCTCACAAGGTTTTTAAAAGGTTTACAAATTTGTGTTGGGCCCCATTCGGAGCTGTCCAGGGAGGACTGGACAAGCTTCTTTTAGAGGGTTGATACGAGAATTAGTAAAATTGTCTATGGGTAAGTACATGTCATAGTGCCTTGCTCATAGTAGGTGCTCAATAAATATTTTAACCTCTTCAGCTCCAGCCTCTCAGTTTTCTTCCATTTATTATGAACATCATTAGGAAAGTAGTATTACTTATTCCTTACATTCCTCTGCTCAAACACTTACATTGGTTTCCTACTGTTATACATACACCAATAGTCTCTAACACATTTCCTTGCACACTGCATTATTTTAAGTATTCATTTATAAATAATACACTCTTTGTAGTACCAGTATGTTACATACACATTACAAAACATAAAGCACTTGGAACAGTGTACATAGTTTGAATAATGTGTTAACTATTATTACATAAAATCTTTTTTAAAAGTCCTAATAGTATATGTTTGCCTCCCATTTTCTCTTACAAAACCTACTTTGGCGATCACTGGTCTAAACTCTGCTTGGCTTTCCAAGGGCTCTATTATTTGATCCCATGTAATGTGTTCGACCTCCTTTTCTACTATTCCCGATCTACAAGTAGTCCAGTCACTGCACTGAGCATGGTCATGATTTTGTTTCTACCCACTCATCCTTGCTGTAAGGTTGATGGGCCTCGGGGGCCCGGGCAAATAGGATGTGGCAAAGGGGACTTTCTAAGTGGCTGTAACCTGCCTGGGAACTTTCAAAGGCGGGACTTCCGTTGGCAACCTGATCCGCCTCTCCCCGACCCCAGAGCCCTATATAACCCACTCACTCCCTTCCCCACGCGCGCATCAGATTGAAGAATGTCGCCCGGGAGCCTCCCCCGCCCTCCCCCCCCGCCCCAATAAAGGCTCACATTTGATTAGCCACTCGATCTCCCATGTTGCTTCCTTAAATTGATTCCTTACACTTGCCAGTGACAAGAAAATGCCCAAGCTCTCTGACTTTACAGATCATAATAACCCTAAAATAAATAAATAAATATATATAAAATCAGTGGAACCACCACAATTCTTCATTGGTCTTCCCTTATTACTTCAAATAATACTAATCTTTCCCTTTTATGATCTCCTACAGTACTGAATACTCTCTCTGTATTTCACTATATACAATTGTTTAACATAGTTCTGTTCTACTAGGCTGTCTGCAAAAAATCCAGACATAAATGTTTCTATTTTTATTATATGGCTGGATACCTTTCAGCCAGCCCATGTATAGTGTTTTGATTGTGTTACACACTGAACTTGCCTCTCCACAGTTTACTCAAATGCTTACTTTACCAGAAACAATAAACCAGCACGGTGTCAGTTTTAAAAAAAAAAAGTTAAAGATAAAAATGTATAAAAATATCTGTAACTGTGGTTAGCAGATAGCAGGCAGGTATTCAGTAAACTGTAGTAGTGACCATTCACACTCTCCCTTACGTTAAACCATGTACCAGTTTCTTTAACAAGAAACAGCAAATGTCTTTGCAAAGAAGTCATGGAGGGGAAGCCGGGATGGCTCTGTGGGTTAGGCGCTCACTTTGCAGCCCCAGGGACCGCAGATCAAGTCCCAGCCCCGGCCCGTGTGGACCCATATGCTGAACTGGGGAGTGCCCCCCGTTCAGTTCTCACCAGGCGAGGCCCCGGCCCAGTTCCTGCCCTGTGCAGCCCCACCCACCTGTGGAATGAAACTATGTGGAAAAAAACCAATGATGTGCAACTATGGAGACTGTTCTGGGCCCTCCCCCTTCTCTCTGTCTCTGACTGTATCTCTCTTTCTGTCTGTAAATAAATAAATAAATCTTTTAAAACAAAACTTAAAAAAAAAAAGAAATGGCTACAAAACCACCCACTATCAATATGTACACCAAGAACCTTCCCAGGTATGTAGGGGCTACCCACGATGTAAAATAAAAAAGAATCCTCCATATACTTTTGACTTTCACCTCAAGCTAAACATTAGATCTGTACCTGTGAAGCATTTTTAAATTTATAGTGCAAGGAGCCAATCTCAAAAATTCTCTTTCAATAGCTCTGCAATTGGTCCCCATTTCTATATTTTGTGAAGCTCTAAGAATGATTCTGACGTGCAGCCAATTTTGAGAATAAATGATATTCTGAAGACTAAAATACACTATGAAGAAATACAATTTTTGGAGGTTAGTTGGGGTGTGTTTGCAAAAGGGTAGATAGAGGGTGAAAGAATGGCGACGACCTGTAACTGCATTCTATTTCCTTGCTTTTCTAACCTGAGTGATTGGAAGAGCAAATGCATGTTTTCAATTTAAAGACCATGATAGCAGGTCGAGTAAGAATGGGTTAAACGAACAACGCTTATTAAATGAATAAGAACCCTAAAAAAGAGCTTAGACAACCCCTAAAAAAGAGCCTTTAACTCTTCTTCCCCCTCCTTTTCCCCAAGCTCCTGATTCTCCCCTCCCAGCATCCCTCACTCCCCAGCGCCTTGACCTAACTTAACACACGCCACAGCTGCAGAGATGCATTTGATATACAAAGTGCTTTTTTTGTAAACATTACTCCACTGGATCTTTTCAGAAAATTCCTAACGTTATGGTATTATCATTGCCACTGTGCACGAAGGATCTTAAGTTGAGACCGTAAGGGTTTGCACAAGATCCTATAAAGAACCCTCCAACTAGCCTTTGTTTCCCATCCCTTTCAGTCCTGCCCCCTACCCACCCCCCACAAATCCTTCTCACAACTCCAAACCCTTACACTGTAAAAAATGTGCTTCTCTCGAGCCGTTACACGGCCCCCACTTTCTCCTCTTCCCTCCCCGTTGCTCACGTTCTCTCGGGGGCAGACCCCTTCCCAAGTGCACCCTTTAATGTGAGCCTCCGGGGAGGGGGAAGGAGAAACCGTACAGCGGCAGCTCCGGACCCAGAAAAACCAAGATGTCCAGGGAGTCGGCATCGCAGCGCCACTCCCTAAACTGCAGTTCCCCGATCGCAGAATCCCGATCTGAGGCCGGTGTTCCCGGGGACACTTACGTGACATTGGCAGGCAGCGGGCAACCCAGAGGTGAGCGGCGGCCGCCATTTTCCACCCACAATCCCCCACCGCTGGCGCGCCGGCGGACTACGGCTTCCGGGCTGGGTCAAAAGTGCTCATCCACGCCCGTCTGCGCAGGCGCAAGCCGGAAAGCGAAGGGACATGTTTGACATCGGCGTAGATAGAATGACAGAGGAGAGAGAGGACTTCGGAAGGGAGAGAGGGATGTGAAGGAGAGTGGGGAGAAGGGAAGGGAAGGGAGTCCTGATCTCGGATTATGGAATCATAGAACATAAAGATAATTCAAGTGCTGAGAAACCCCAAGTTCAAAGTCAAGGGCATACCAAAGGGCAGAACCAGAACTCAGCTTTCCTGACCCTCAATTTCATCGTCCCCCCGAAAATGTCAGATCATGATGCCCCGGCGAGGCTGGGGGAAGATGGAGGCGTGGCCCCTGAACCCCGAAAGTTCTTTTAGGAGAGAGCCAGGGTCCAGGGGGGGGGAGGTTGTAGGAGAACGGAGTGGGGCGGGGGGGAGAAAAGGGAAGAGAAATAGTAATAGAAATGTCTCCTCTTTGCTCTTGCTGGTCCCCGTTTTCCCTGGCGTGCCCATTCATGCATGTCTGCACCAGCTCAAGTCTCTGCTCCCAGGTGGGCTCCTCCGAGACGGCTTCTCAGACATCTTATCCAAGGTGGTCATCTTTCCACCTATCTTTTCTTGTTATTGCCTTTTTGTTTTTATCAAAGCACTGCTCACCACCTGACATAGGAATCCAGGATTCTTAACCTGGAGTTTGATTCGTTAAGTGGACTTCGGGACGTCTCTATGAACCTCCTAAGAAGTTAACATTTAGCTGACATGTATGCCCCTCTGCACATTTTGTTCTAGGAAGAAACTCAAGATGGCTCTCTCTAGAGCAACAGTTTGTAATCTTTTAAAACTGGACTCCTTTGAGAATTGGCATTGTTTTAGAAAGAGGTATCTATTGCCTCGGGAAATTCTAGAAAGACTCAACTAAATAGTTACTGTTTTTAAATAGTTTATTCTGGTTCACCTCTCAACATCCCTGAGTTGGAGCCAGCAACCTGCCCTGAGACATCTACCTTGGGCTTACCCAGAATTGTATGGGACCTTTCTAGACTTGGTAATTCTTTCATGCTTTGTTTTTTCAGGAAGAAAGGGGTGTGTATTGCTGACATGGACAATAGACCCATAATGAGTAGTGGTTGCCCATTAGGCATGTAAGATTGGAGGTTCCCACTCCACCCCAACCCGACTGTTTACTGAAATGTCACCTACCAAACAGAATTAGAAGAGGAAAGAAACTCTTGGTTTTATCAGAGAAATTTACTAATGCCATGCTGTCTTATATTGCTTGAGCACGTTCTATATTCGGCCAGCACTTAAAATTTGGTAATGTTTGATTCTAGGGACAGTATGACTATAACCATACTTTCCCAGTTCTGATAAATTGACAGACCTCCATTATCCTCAGTAATCTCACGTATAGAACATTGCCAATTAATGATATATGTTCTAAACGCTAGTTTTGAGGTGACATGATATATTTGAAAGGGCACTGACTTGAAATTCAGAATATTAGATCCCAATTCTGGTTTTACCATTTATTGTGACCTGGGTGAGCTTCAACACTTGTCTAAGGAAATAATACCTGCCGTGTTACCTGTAAATGTTACTATGAGGATCAGATGACATAATGGATGTGTAAGTGCTTTGTCAATGCAAAGTTCCATACGCATGTACAGGTAGTTTTAGTCAGATACCTCGGAAGTATCAAAGTCATAGAATGTTAGAGCTAGAAGGGACTGTCGGAGCTCAAGCCCAATTTATTTCAAAGATGAAGAAACTGAGACCTAAGGGAAAAGGTCAATACATAAGTAACATTGCTGAAGGAAGCCTGAAATAAACACCTCACTTTTGAATTTGTTAACAGTTATAATCCTTCTCTTGTGGCCTTGATCAGAGATTCTGTTTGCTTCATGAAAACTATGTATTAGTCCTATATTTAGTCATTAATTAAAGAGTACCTAAGGCAACATTTCCAAAGAGAATGTACTACTAATAAAATCCTCAAGCCTAGAAATTGTCAACCATATGCCTCTTGGTCTGATTTATCCCACTGCAGTTCCTCAGCTGGGGACATTACAGAGGACAAATTAGTGCTATTATAGCTCTGAGATGCATTTTAACCCAGAGGTAGTTTAGGCAAAACATCTGAAAAATTTACTTTTTTACAAAAGGCAAGATGTTTATAATGAAAATAAGAGTCCAGACCAGATCCCCCAAAATGAAGAGATTCCATGGGCTTTGCAAAAAACGGTAGTAGGCTGCCCAATTCTTACCATTCTTCTACTCTGCATCCGTCTGTATTTATTAGTTGTAATGCTCTGTTGTTTTAAGTGAAATCCATTGGCAAAATTTCCCCTTCCCATATTCCCTACCTAAGGTAGACACAGGAGAAAATTAATCAGGAGAAAGAAAACCCAGTCCTTTCAAAATAAGCCTCAGTGGAGATGCCAGGATAGTTCAGCAGGTTGGGCAAATTCCTTGCAACCAACCAAGAGGTCCAGGGATCGAATCCCGGCCCCAGCCCGAGCAAACCCATATGCTGAACTGCAGCACAACTGGTAACCGCCAGGATGGCTCAGTGATGAAGGTTCTCGCCTCCCATGCGGGAGGCTCCCCAGTCAATTCCTGCCCCCGGAAGTCCCACACCTATCTACCAGTGTGGAATGAAACCATGTCACAGCTAATAATGTACAGCTGTAGAGACTGCCTTGGGGCCTCCCCCTTCCTTTTCTCTCTCTCTCTCTCTCTTTTTCTCTTTCTCACCTTCTCTCAAACAATAAATCACAATAAATGTTTACAAAACAAAAACAAAAAACTAAGCCTCAGAGCTTTGGCATGTATCTCCACCCCTCCCCCTGTCCTTTCATGACTCAGTTTCTGATAGACTCACCAGTGTTGCTATAGGGACAGTGATATCACCAGTTGTGATTCTGATGTCACTCACCAGTCCCAACAAGGGGGAGGTACATGGAAGGCTGGGGGAGGACACAAGATCTTGAGCTGAGCAAGAACATCCCAGCATCTTGGTTGACTTTAAAGGTGTATTCTGGAGTCTTCTGTGGTCACTATTCCAGTACTGCAGAGGTAGGAGAGCCAACTGGACTCATTAAAGGCCCCTTGTCTGATCCTCCCTGGTTCAAAGGGAGAACTCAGTGGCCAGGGATGGGTTTCTTTGCCCGATCAGTATCAATTTTACATCAGAGTCATCTGAAAAGACAGGAGTCTTGCCCTCGGCAGCCTTGCAGCTAAACCTACTGCTATCTTTGCTGCTGAAGTGTTCATTTTGTTGCAGACTAGCCAGATCTCTTTGGCTATCCTTTTGGGGCTGAGGGGATGGGGGGTGGTGTCACTTCCTGCTTCTCAACTTGACCATGAGACCAGAAACTTGACAACATGCCGACTTTTCCCCTTTATTGCGCGGCTCTTCCAAATGTTCTTTTCTTTCCAGTATTCTAATAGCAAAGTCAGACTCATGTAGCTGTGGGTCCTGATTCTAAGCCATTATCGTCCTCTCACTATTATTTCTGAAGCCTTGGCTACACAGCAGAGAACTGGGGCAACTCAGGGTAAGTAGATAATGGTGTTGAGAAAGTGTCTGTACTGATGGAGCACTAGAGGAAGAAACTATTGTTAGAGGGAACGTGAACAGAGAGGAGATCCACAGGAAAGCTTACCAATGCATCATACCACTGAGAACACACACACACACACACACACACACACACAATTCCAGCCCTGATTTAAACATCAATTGAACCTTGACATCATCAATAACCAAATTGATTGTCTACCACGAGCCAAACACTTAGAGGAAAGACAGTGAGAGAGAGAAAAAAAGAATGGGTAGACTAAATTACATTCTTTCTTTTTAAAACTAGTAATAAAACCTGGTGGAATAAACTTCAGAACTTGATCAGACACGTATCCACCCCATAAAAGCTCAATGTATGCTCCCTGTAACTTCAGCTTTATGTGGTTAAGAACCTTGAATAAACAGGAGCCTCTTGCTTATAACAGATACAGGAGAAAATGTCTTGAAACGAAGCTATGGTCTAGGGCACAGCAATTATAACCAAACCCCTGGGTTGTGCATGCCCTCCCTGGCTGCGATTCATAACTTGGCCCTCCCCCTCAATTATTACTGAAGTAATAATCACACTGGCATTTTGAAGGAACATTTTAAGTCAGCCTTTTATGAGAGGACCCCTCTATCGGCCACAGGAAATGTTCACAGCTTGTAGGAATTTAACCTGCAGAGCTGTACTATTTAAAGAAATACATCCACTCGTTTACTATTTCTTCTCTGGGCCTCAGTTTCCTAATCTATAAAATGAGGGTGTTAGAATAAATGATTTCTAATGTCAATGTATTGTTACACTGTATATAGTGAGCTTTCTTTCCTCATCAAGTTTAATACATTACATAAGGCATCCTTTTTCTCTAGTTCCACACTAACTCAAGGATATTATTCACCAACTTAGAAGTCAAGACATTTAGGAACCCATTCACTGACTCCATTAAACTCTCCAGATTTTCCTTTCCTTTGTTCTATTTCCTTATGAGACATGTATACAGATTTCTAAGTCTGAATGTCATTATCATCAAAAGATATTTAAGTACCTGTTGAGTATGCTGTTATCCTGGATAACTTAGGGGCTTAAAACCAAAAACAAGCTTCATGCATGTAGATAAGCATGCAGAAGATATCAAAAATAAAAACTTTAGGACACATGGAAGTGGATGTGTCCGCTGGATATATATGACTAGTAAGTATACTTTCTGTGTGTGAAAAAAGTACAAGAGCACTTCTGAGATGTTGATTGACTGGTACCACTGAGATAGGATGGTCTGCTAATCTCTGGGTGAGTATTCACACCATGGAAAAGTCTTTTGGGTGAATTTATTCCCAAGATGGAGTCAGACTTCAAGGAAGTCTGAATGTGTGGCTTCCCACCAGAGCAAACTGGAGCCAACCATTTCTTTTTGTTCTCAGATTCTTCAATTTCCAAAAGAAAGGAAAATTGAGATCTAGAATTAGAAATAGGCAGTATTCATATATCCATTGTTTCAGCAGACAATTACTAAGCACCAACTTTAAGATACTTGCTCCTAGGAGGGCTACCAACATGGGTAAGAAAATGTACCCACCCTCATGGAGCCATCTAATAAAGGAGATGGGATGTGTGTGAGCAATTAAAGTGCTAGAGAGGATGTAAAGGTTAAAACAAAATAGACTGGAAACTTTGCTAATGGAATATTCAATTAGGAACTTGGAAAATATTTCATGGATGGGGTAAGATTTGACCTGTGAAGTAACGTGGGATTTAAAGAACATTTTGGGGGGACATGGGGGGGATAATCCAAGACGAGTACAACACCCTAATGTCTTCTATTTAAATGTCATAGTAGAGGTAGTGTAAGGAAGATAATTGATCTGGAAGCTACTTTGGACATTAACTATGAATTCCCTTTTGTAACATGAGGATATATATTTCTTCCTAGTTAACCAAACGAATACTTGCACAATGTTTTGAGATCCATGAATTCTGGGCACTTGTTCTTCATTCTAACTACTTTTTATCTAACTTCCCTTTCAAGCAAGGTTGAAATCAGGCTAAAAATGTCCAGTTTCCTCATTGTTAAATAGGCCTGTATATCAATGATTTGAGAGTGGAGAACAGTCATTTCAAAATTTTTTGGCCTGAAGATGAAACTTTTTTGTCATCTGAAAACCCTCAGACTGCACCAAGAATAAGAAGTGGAGTTTAAACTTGAATATCATTTTGTGTTCATCAGTTGTGAATTAATAATGTGAAAAATAAGTCCAAATCATTATCTGGAAATAAGAGCGATAGGGTTCGTATGTAAAACTAAGTTGTTTTTATTTGTGTCTTTCCCTTGCAGATTCCTTATATTACATGGCAGGAGGGGGGGGGACACTTAGGGATACTGAAGACAACATCAAATTAATCAAGAACTTCCCTCATATTTCAGAACCCGTCCTCAGTAAGTGATCACAAGACTTCCTTACTTGTACTTAATTGTGTTATCTAGCTTAAATAAGTCAGTAGATCCCATTGATTTTCCTATTTTCTATTAGAAGTAATTCATTAAGATGAAATAGAAACTGTCAGTTGAGAGAATTGCACTGTCCAAAGCCATTTCCAAGTCTTCTCTTTTTGGGCCAACTAGTAGAACCATGTATTGCTTTCGTCATGGTAATGATTCAAGCGTAAGGACAGTTACATTTAATAATGAGCTGCTAAGAGACAATGCAGGGCTTAACTTCATAGACACTAACAGCTTCCTTGTTAGGGTTTCTTAAATACCAGTAGGGGATGGTGGGATAGCTCAGCATGTAGAGCGCTTGCCTTGTATCTGTGAGGTCTGGGGATCGAATCCCAGCCCTGGCTGATGCAAACCCATATGCTGAACTGTGAGGCAACTGGTAACTACCAGGATGGCATGGCAGCAAAGGTTCTCACCTCCCATGTGGGAGGCTCCTGGTTCGGTGCCTGCCCCACATGGCCCCACATCCACCTGTGTGGAATGAAACCCTGGCACAACTAATGATATATAATTATGGAGGCTGCTCTGGGCCCTCCCCCCTTCTCTCTGTCTCTCCCTTTCTCTCTCTAACCTCTCAAACAATGAAATAAATCTTTAAAAAAATAAATAAAATAACATTAAAATGATACACCAAAGAGGGTTAGGAAATCTTAGTAAAATGTTTTAAAGAAAAGAATAAACAATTATCTTTCTGGAGCTGGCTCATCTTCTCAGAAAGAATCGCTCCAGAGAAGCCCAGGCCCAAGGATTCTCAATTGTAAATATACGAGGGCTGTCCGGAAAGGATCCAGCCATGGAACTGTTCTCCTTATGTTGACAATGGCTGGATTTTTCCCGACAGCCCTCATATGTTGGAATTACCCATGATGCTTTTAAGAACTTCAATGCCTACGTTTTTCCCCTGCACTTAAAACCATTGAAATGAGATTCTCTGGGCAGTGGGGTCTCCAATTCAATATTTTAAAACAGTTTTCTGTGTGATTCTTGTCAGGCTGGAGAACACATTGCTGATTCAAGGAATCTGTTGTTATAGTGTCAGGAAGAGTCAAAGAAACTTTTCCTGGCTCAGGAATCTGAGTCCATGGTTGGGGTATTCAAATGGGTCCAAGTCCTATAGGAGGCAAGGATACTTAGATCTTATAAGATCTTTTCTTTTTAATAATTACCTAAGATATTCTGTGTAAAAAAATGAATGAATCCACTTATAAATTGTGTACAATCCATGTTTGATGTGTGTGGGTTTTATTTTGAAGGAGTGTGTCTACACCCCCTACCCCCGCAGCCTGAAGTCCTTTAAAACAACTATTTCCAACTAACCAGATAGTCAACCCCTATTAATGCTTCACTTATTTCAAGCAATTCTTTATAAAACATAATGTCACTATAAAAAAAAACCCAACTAGCATTCACTTTTGGACTTGATTATAACAGAATTTTAAACCAGTATATTTGTTGGAATCAAAATCTGAATATATATGTTTCACAAAGGTGTGTGAGGCGAGGTGGCCATCTGTCGTGTATTCCATCTCGCCTTTGCAGTAGATCTAAGCAGCATTTATAACAAAAGACGGCAAACTTACGCTAGAGTGTGGAGGCCTGTGACGGAAGCCTGGCATGAAAAACCAGGCCAGAGAGAAGCTTCTCCTACTTGCGGATTCCCAGTGGGCAAATATCCCAATCATTAGCCATGTTCCCAAGGACTGGGGAAGCAGATGCTGTGGGAAGTTGATGTAGTCTAAAGCCACAGGCCCAAGGGCCTCAGAGTGTATGAAATAAGGGCTCTGGTATGAAGCTGTGAGGTGGAGCAATGAAAGCAACAAGTATACACAACATTTTTTTGTTCAAGCAGAATGGCTGAGATGAGTGTAACCAGGATCCAGCCTGGCTGAACGGAATCCCGAGTTCGAGCGGTGGGAATTGAGACAGCCATGTGACCTGCCGACTCCCCTGAATAGGAGAGCCCTGAATAGCTTTATTGCTTATCTTATAGAGCAAAAGTTTACCACTACCAGCAACAGGCATTAGCACAGCAAAGCACAGTGTAAACAGATTTGTACAGGGGATAGCAGCCCCTTCCAGTAAGGGCTTTGCTACGTAGATCGTGGGCTCCAAATCTATCAGTGTCTGTCAGCCTTGCCTGCCGCCTTGCCTTCATGCGAAGCTCGTAAATAGACTTTTCTGTATCTAATCACCCAACTACTGCCCCCCCCCGAAGGAGATGAAAGGGCGGCTGAGGCTTTGCCATCAAAGTCCCAGGCCAGTCCCTCCCGTTAGGCCCAGGGAACCGAGGCTTTGCCAATCGAGGTCCCCTGAAACCTTTCTGTTCAGGCCCAGTGCTGGCTCCCTTCAGATGAGAGAGACGCAGTAGCAACTAGAACGAAGCTCCGGGTGAAAGGAGACAACCGAAGTGCCTCTGGGCTTTCTGGCTGAGACCATCGGGCTCACGGTGACACCGTTACAGAGATTAGGGAATCGGGAAAAGTGTGGGGAGGGTTTTGAAAGAATCCACATCAGCCAGGGTCCTGCTGCCTCCATGAGCCTCCACAAGCAGAGGCCCATTGGACGGTGCCTACGACAGCTCCCTTCTGACATTCAGAAGCCCTGCACCGTGGAGACGAAGAATCCCCCCCAGATTCTCGGCTAATTGGAGAAGGGATTGGTTTTAAAGAAGAGCTACTAGACTTACACCTAATAGAAGTAAGTTCATGCTCTAGAATCTCCTTAAAAGTGAACTATATATCACTTTAAAAACTAAGGTGGCGGGACAAGAACAGGCCGGGGAGACGTCAATGAATTCCATTTTGATCACATTGAGTTTTGAGTGTCAACTGAAAATCCAAGATATGGAAGAGCCGTCGAGGAAGGCCAGAGGGGAGGACACGGCTCCTGGGTTCTTGCATGAACAAACCTGTATTCAGTAGGTCCCGCGTCTACCAGGCACGGGCCTTTACCAGTGATACGTATGTTTAAGAAATCTTCCTGCAGGTGAGAGCGGAGAGTGACGACACCCAGAGTTAAGTGGGTTGGAAGCAGCTCTTGGGCCAGGTCTCTAAGACTATTGCCCCTCTTTTCCCACACGTCCGCCATGTACTTTATTTCTCCTTCCTTTAGTATCATTGCCCTTTTGATGACCATTTCCTCTTCGTTTTTTCTACTTCCAGATGTCAGATAGGGTTGACTGGTTACAAAGCCAAAATGGGGTATGCAAAGTTGATGTCTATTCACCGGGAGACAGCCAACCCCAAGACTGGAAATTGGTAAGTTGCAAACCTCCTTGCAAATACTGGGCTGGGAATATGTGGAGCACCCTTAAGAATAGCCTTATTCTCTTCACCCCAATCTCCCTCTTATTTTATTTTATTTTTTTTTAAGATTTATTTTATTTTGACAGAGAGAGACAGAGAGAAGGGGGAGGGCCCAGAGCCGTCTCCATAGTTGAACTTCATCAGTTTTCAATACGGTTCCATTCCACACAGGTGGGCGGGGGCCGCACAGGGCGGGAACCGGGCTGGGGGCCTCCCACATGGGAAGCTCACCGCAGTTCAGCATATGAGTCCACACAGGCCGGGGCCGGGATTTGATCCTCAGTCCCCGGGGCTGCAAAGCGAGCACTTGACACGCTGAGCCATCCCGGCTTCCCCCCGCCTCTTATTTTTGAAGATTCACTTCTTGGGGATAAAATATGAACTCCTTTAGAACAAAAAAATTCCCATCTATAATTTTTGGGGAAAAAATTCCTATAATATTGTAGTATTCAGTAGGAGAAATATGTATGCTATAATTAATGAGAAAACTATATATTACAGTTATAAAATTTTGTTTAGGTTTCAAAACAGAAGGGGATTGGATTGCAAACAGAGATGTCTCCAAAGTTCATAAAAAAAAAATTTTTTTTTTAAGATTTGATTTTATTGTTGGAGAGAGTGAGAGAGAGAAGCGGAGAGGGCCCAGAGCAGTCTCCATAGTTGCACATCATTAGTTGTGACATGGTTTCATTCCACACAGGTGGGTGTGGGGCCACACGGGGAACCAAACTGGGGGTCTCCCGCATGCGGGGTGAGAACTTCTCCAGTGGTTACCAGTTGCACGCAGTTCAGCATATGGGGTTTGACCAGGGCCAGGAATTGAACCCCAGACCTTGCAATTGCGAGGCAAGAGCTCAACCACTGAGTTATCCCGGCCTCCCCTGAAATGTAAGCTGCCTCAAAATTCTCAGAACTATAAACTCTCGTCCAAATACTACTGTTATTCTGCCTCCACCGTGCAACAAACATTTATTAAATACTTACTTAGTATCAGGTACTGTAAGTCCAGTGCAGTCAGCAGGTGGAAAGCACACCAGTCATGTAATATTAGAAACCTGTTTATTAAAGGTGGTTAACTAAATTAATGACTAAAAGCTGTACAGGAGGTCTTAAGGGTTCCAGAAGTAGCAGATGCAAAAAGCAGCTGTTACCCCGAGGCTGAGAAAGAGTGAACAAGGAAGAAACTAAGAATTTGCAGAAGCTGCCTTTGTCCCACGGGGGCTGCCTCACATCCCTTTGGAGAGGAGCGTGGCTGCCCCAGGGACATGCGGGAGGATGCAGGGGGCCAGAGGGAAAGCTGTTCCTCCAGCCATGGCCATGGAGTACCCAGCGGTGCCTCCGGGAGCAAAGGCAGCTGCCCGAAGAGACAAGCTTAACGGAGCCGGTCACACTGTCATAGAGCAAGATCAAGAAGGACGGATTTGGGAGTCGAGAGACAACAATGGATAATTGTGCTGAGTCTTAGGGTCAGGCAGATAAAAACAGAGTTCTCGTCCTTTTTTTTTTTTTTTAATTTTATTTTTATTGTTTTTGAGAGAGAGAGAGAGATACAGAGACAGAGAGAAGGGGGAGGGCCCAGAACAGTCTCCATAGTTGCACATCACTGGTTTTTCCACATAGTTTCACTCCACAGGTGGGTGCGGGGCTAAACAGATGTTACTATATAAGAAGAGACATAATTAGAGTTTGCAAGAGAGCAAAGGGTTTGGGAAGAGATAAATGTTTGGTTGATTATAGGTTACATTGACAGATAAAACAAGTGGTTACGTAGTCTTTCAGTCACTATGGCTTCATCATCCATTTTTGCAAAATCCTTCTGGATCAAGTGGAATAATGGACATAGGGTGCACACCTTTTAGGTTTAAAAAACATAGACAGGGGATGCTGGGATGGCTCAGCAGGTTAAGTGCTTGCCTTGTAACCACGAGGTCCAGGGATCAAGTCCCGGCCCTGAACCGTGCAAACCCATATGCTGAACTGCGGCACAACTGATAACTGCCAGGATGGTGGTAAAGGGTCCCACCCCTCAGGGGGCCTCCAGTTCTGTTCTGCCTCACAGAACCCCATATCCACCTATGAGGAATAAAACTATGTCAAAAAACTAATGATGGGCAACTATGGAGACTGCTCTGGGCCCTCCCTACTTCTCTCTGTTTCTCTCTCACCTTTTCTCAAAATGATAAAATAAATATTTTAAAAAAAGCATAGACAATAAAAAACCTAAAAAGACAGCAAGCTAACACAACTCTTTATAGTCCGTCATGAAGCTCCGTACAATGCTGTAGGCTCGTTGGTTTTTATAAATGTTCTGTGAAAAGAATTGAGCTCTGTTAGGTGAATCTGTTGGACATCTTGGCCAAGCCTTCCACACTATGAACAGCTCATTTTCAGAGACAAGTGAAATGATGACTCTCATACATATGTAAAAATAAAACTCATGGTTAAAGATTTTATTTAACTCATTAGCAAGGAACTGGTATAGTTCAAAAGAGAATCAAACTGAAAAAAAAAAAAAACTAAAACAAAAAACACATCTGTGGATCAGGAATATTGAACTGAATGTACCAATGGCAGCACTTAGTCAGTCAGATCCTCGCTGGTCGGGATTCATGTGTGAATAGCAAGAACTGTATTGCATTGTTATCAGTTACCTACGCTTCACAGAACTGTAAAATAGCTTCAAGAGAATCAGAATCAGGAAACGTGGAACGGTGTACTATAAGTTGTGCATAATTTTCCACGAAAGCACAGAATTTCCCGGTAGTAGCAAAATTGTTCAAATTGGAACTAAGCCCTATGGCCAACAAGTAGCTTAAAGCAGCAGAGGATTGGTGTAAGTGCTTTTCTCTTCCTCCAAGTCATCAAAACCTAGTCGTGTGTAGAGAGTGCCAATTTTAGAGCAGGACTGGATTTCAATACTAACCCCTTCATGTAGTAGCTGTGAGATGCTGGTGAATTTATTTCTCTAAGCCTCAGTTTCCCACCTGTGACGCTGGAAGAGTAATACCTGCTCTCCAAGGGTGTGTATGGGGGTTAAATGAAATAATGTGTGGAACCCACTTAGCACGATGCCTGGCAAATGTAAGTATTTATCAAAGAGTTGCTAGTAACTCTAAGATGCTTGGTCATTGAAATACCAAGTTATTCTTTAATGATGGGTGATACTTGTGGTCATTTCCAGAAGACATAATGCTGATAATTACAATGGCTCTTTGCAGTGAATAAATTGGACACATTCACATACATTCTTATTTTAGCCTAGGTTCAAGTGAAGATGATAGATAACAAAATGTAAATATGCAAGTGTGTGCATTTGTTTTTCAAAGCTAGAGTCCACCAGAGAATCTGTACTCGCTTAGAGCTGATGAGTCATCCCCATATAAATCAGATTAACTTAAGAGATGTCAAATAGTCCCTGGGAAGCCACTGAGCCTGCTGAGGTTGTGCTTGCATAGCCTGGGTAGCTGCTTAACTGGGCACAGGTGTCTTGGCCTTTTCTAACGTTTTGAAAACTGTTGTCATAAGAGACCTAAATGAAAACAGATAAACCATAGGAAATCACAGTGTTACCACGAGAAACATTTGATTTAGTTCAAATGCTAACTTGGCAGTGTAGCTGATGACTGTCCAATCTTCAGGGTCTGTGTTGTTAGATGCAACAGTGTGAGTATAATGACTGAGGGCATGGGCTCCGGGGTCAGACTGGCTGGGTTGGAACTCCTGCTTCATCAGTGATTAGCTGTATAGACTCAGATAAGTAACACAGTCTCTGTTCTTCAATGTCCTCTTCTGCAAAATGCGGATAATAAGAGAGCTGGCATTTAAGTTTACCACGAGAATGCTAATAGTGAGAGAACAGTCTTCAAATACGTGAACAGTGAGTGCCTGACCCATAGTGAGCAAGTCAGTGTGGGTGACTTTCATTGCGATGGAGGAGTGCAGGTTTGAGCAAGGTGACTGGTTTTGTATGTGATCTCTGAGTTGTCCTGAATATCCCACGTGTCCGTTTTGTTATAGTCGGATGAATCCTTGTCTGGTTTTAAGGAAGCCTCAACTGATCCAGTCCGAGTGCTCAGCTGGCTCCGCAGGGACCTCGAGAAAAGTACCGCCGGGTTCCAAGACGTTAGGTTCCAGCCCGGAGAATCGTCCCTGGCTGGGGAAGTGACCAGCTCAGGAGAGCCATGCCAGGGATTCTTTGTGGACTATTACAACACCACCAAGGGCAGTCCCGAGAGACTGCACTTTGAGATAACTCGCAGAGAGAACCCTGTCCCAGGCCCCAGAGTCCAGCTGGGCAATGCGAGTTCAATTGATGAGATTTCCTTCTACGCGAACCGCCTCACAAATCTAGTCATAGCCATGGCCCGCAAGGAGATCAATGAGAAGATCGACGGCTCCAAAAACAAATGTATCCACCAGTCGTTGTACATAGGGGATGAACCCACGCCCAGCAAAAGGCTGAGCAAGGTGGCCTCAGACCTGGTGAATGAGACAGTGTCTGCCTGTTCCAAGGCCACGACCTCAGAGAAGGCCCCCGGCTCTGGTGACAGGACCTCGGCGGCGTTGCAGAGCCCCTTGTCTCTGAAACACAAGACCACTTTGAAGGTCAGGGAGAGCAAAGGCCCTGCTGAGCAGCCCGCGTCTAAGAAGTCCTTCTTCTACAAGGAGGTGTTTGAGTCTCGGAATGCAGGGGATGCCCGGGAGGGCCGAGCGTCCCTAGCTGGGGAGAGGAGGATGTTCCATGGGCAGCCCAGGCCCGACGACTTCACCACATCGGTGAGTGAAGGGATCATGACGTATGCGAACAGCGTGGTGTCTGACATGATGGCTTCCATCATGAAGACCCTGAGGATCCAGGTCAAGGACACCACCCTCGCCACCATCCTGCTGAAGAAGGTGCTGATCAAGCACGCCAAGGACGTCGTCTCCGACCTCATTGACTCCTTCATGAAGAACCTGCACAATGTCACCGGGACCCTCATGACGGACACGGACTTCGTCTCGGCAGTGAAAAGAAGTTTCTTCTGTCACGGCAGCCAGAAGGCCACAGACATCATGGACGCCATGCTGGGGAAGCTTTACACCGTGATGTTTGCCAAGAAACCTCCCGAGCACATCAGGAAAACCAGGGACAAGTCGGAGAGCTACTCGCTCGTCTCCATGAAAGGAACGGGTGTCCCTAAAAGCCAGCATCTAAACTTCGCCACGATGAAATCGGAAGACAAACTGAGGGAACGAGTGTGCTGTCCTCCCTGCGCCCCGGAGAAGACGTGCGTTGAAACTCTGGGCGAGCACATTATCAAGGAGGGCCTGACCATGTGGCATAAAACTCAGAATAAAGAAGGACAGGCTCCAACTTCCCAGCGTGCCACATCGGCAGGTTCCGACCCACCGTACGACCCTGCCCCCGACTTTCCCCTGGGGTATACCCTGGATCCTAGCAACTTCAGCCCGCCTCTGGATCACGCTGGGATCCCCGAGAACATGTATTCAGACTCCTGGGCCAAGGACCTGATCGTGTCTGCCTTGCTTTTGATTCAGTACCACCTGGCCCAGGGAGGAAGCATGGATGCCCAGAGCTTCCTGGAAGCCGCTGGCAGCACCAACTTTCCTGCCCACAAGTCCCCTGTGGCTGCCGAGGAGACCAGCCACAAGGCTCCTCAGGTCGCGGGTAACCAAGAAGCAGCAGGAAAGAAGGATCTCATGAGCATTTTCTTCAACTTTATCCGCAACTTACTGGGCGAGACCATCTTCAAGCGCAAGATGCCAGAACCGCCCACTAGGGAAGAAGACAGCCCCCAGTACGAAAGACCCGCCACTCCTCCCCCCATCAAACTATGTGAAGGCGACGGGGCTGCTGGTCCCTTGGCGGGACTGACCAAGATGGTCGCCAACCAGTTAGATGGCCGCGTGAACGGGGAGATGGTAGAACACCTGATGGACTCGGTGATGAAGTTGTGTGTCATTATTGCCAAGTCCTGTGACTCGCCCTTGGGGGACCTGGGTGAGGAGAAGTCTGGGGATGCCAGTGGGCCCATGCCAGGCTTCCCAGAGAGTCTGTACGACTGTCTACCAGTCAAGGGCACAGGCACCGCGGAGGCCTTTCTGCAGAACGCCTACCAGGCTATCCACAATGAACTCAGGGGCACGTCAGGACAGTCCCCTGAAGAGTGCACGGTACCCAAAGTGATCGTCAGCAATCACAACGTCAGTGACTCCATTCAGGACAAGCAACTCCAAGCCGTGCTGCAGTGGGTGGCCGCCTCGGAGCTCAACGTGCCTATTTTGTACTTCGCTGGTGATGATGAAGGGATCCAGGAGAAGGTAAGGGGGCAGAGGGAGAGGAGTCTCCTCACGGTGAATTAGGGGGTACGTTCTGTCTTCCCTGAG
The DNA here is from genome assembly GCA_004027555.1 of Craseonycteris thonglongyai. NCBI lineage: Eukaryota > Metazoa > Chordata > Mammalia > Chiroptera > Craseonycteridae > Craseonycteris > Craseonycteris thonglongyai. Next base: position 48,350 of record PVKE010003365.1, on the reverse strand, counting down.
TGGGGAGAGAGCCACAAAAAGGGGAGGAATGTGAATGAAGATCATGCCTCTGGGCAGAGAGAATGGATCAAGTAAAAATTAGACTTTGCTCAGTAAGTTGTATTGAAGGGGAAAATGAGGGACATATGATAAACAAATCTGATCCTTTCCTTATGCATGGATCGGTGGGACCGCACAGATGACGAACCTCCAAGACACTTGGTAAAACAATCAGGTTCCGGTCTGGGCTTTGGACAGGACATCAGTGACCTACGAATGAGAGGGGGCTTCTGGGAAGCACCCCAGGGATGTGTTGAGGGGGGACGGGGAGGGGGCACGAAGGGTCTAGGTCGGGGGTGGAGAACCTATGGCACGCGTGCCCAAAGTGGCACGCGGAACAATTATTTCAGCACGCGGAGCTGTGAATACCATTTAAAAAATTATTGTTTATGTTCTTATAGACATAAAAATAATCGATACCTCTATCTCACTCGATGGGTTGGCACGCGAGTCGAGCGAGTATACTCTTATTTCATAAACTTTGGCACTCAATCGCCAAAAGGTTCGCCACCCCTGGGCTCGGTTCATGACCTTTTCAAACCTGTCATTCTCTCAGCTGGTTGTCTAGGAGGTTCCCCTAGACAAATAGCATTCCTCTTCCCCTCACCCTAAGATCTGAATCAATTGACAAGACTTAAGAATGAGACAGATGGGAAATCAACTTATCGCTATTAATACCAATAAAGATAAGTGTGCCAATGTGCCTTCTGACTCCTTGGCCCCTACCTGTGCTGCTCACGTGTGGTCCGTGACCCGACAGCATTGGCATCGTCTGGGAGCTTGTCAGATGGGCAGGTTCTCAGACTCCACTTCTGGGCTACTCATTCAGGATCTGCATTTTCGCAGAATCCCCAGGCCATGTGTCTGCACACTTAAGTCCGGACAGAGGGCAGAACATGGAGTTCCAATCGTATATTCCCTACGAGTCCTTGGCAAGCTGTCTCTACAGTTTTTCCAGGCTGTAGAACAGACAGCTGTTACGGTGCCTAGCAATGGGCAGAGGGGCTATATTCACACAAGCTTTAGATGGATGCAAAACTCTGAAAGGAAGCCTAGTTTTCATTTGGACAGTGTGTGAAACAGGCTTCTTTCTGTTCCATAGCTATCTTTTAAGTCAAAGCCATTGTATATGAAATATAGAATTCATTCTGGTTTTAAATTATTTAGAATATGAATGCCTATCATATATATACTTATTTAAAATGGGCCCAATAGTCTCCCAGTCCTCACCCTATACACACACATGCACACGTCTCTGCCTCTCTGGGAAACATTTCTGAGAGGGGTGAATGTATCTCTGAACTGCATTCCTGATTTAACATTCTAGGGGTGTCTGGTCTATGGGGCACGAGAAGCATCCACATTTGTCCTTTGAGACAATTCTCTCCTGCCCTTGAGGGTCTTGGGACAATGATGGGGACTGTTTTATATTACAGTGAACTTAAGAACGTTAGATTCCTTAAAGGACAAGAACACGATTGACCACATCTCCACTGGTAGGAAGATCTCAGTCTTAGCAGTAAATCCCATTTTCCAGTATCATGAACAGATGGATCTCCACACCCATTCTTTAAATTAAGGGTGATAGAGTCAGTTGTCTTGTCGAACAGGCCCGCGAACTGGACAATAAGGGCGTCTTCTCCACATCCAATGCGAATCCCTTCTGCAAACGTCTCTCAAAGTCTGTCTTCTTCGAGCCTTGGCCGGACCTTTATGGGGGGCCGTGGGGGTGTCCTATGCCTCCACGGCCACTCTCTTTCCTCCCCACAGCTCCTGCAGCTCTCGGCTGCTGCCGTGGGGAAAGGGCGCAGCGTAGGCGAGGTTCTGCAGGCGGTACTGCGCTATGAGAAGGACCGGCAGCTGGACGAGGCAGTGGGCAACGTCACACGGCTGCAGCTGCTGGACTGGCTGATGGTGAATCTGTGATCGGCAGCCACCCACGGCTCCCCCCGCTTCCAGCTATAGGCCCCCTCCCTTTCTGCCCTCTCACCGCCACCGTCCCCTCTCCAGTCCTCACAGAGCCCCAACATTATCTCCATCCCACACCAGAGACACGTCATCGTATGCTAGCCACTGGATTTTGCAGATTTTCTTGTCCATGCGAGCAAGGATATGAAAATAAAATAATTCAAGTAAAGGGCTCCAGGTGTGTGGTTCCCTCGGGATCCCCTAGGGCAATAGGGAAAGAAGTCTCAGGAATGAAAAAATAATTGGGTAGCAGAAGAACAGTTATGCTGGGCTGAGAGGGCCTGCTGCAAGATCCTCCACAATGGGGAGCACCACTCCTTTAAACCATTCCCTAAAAATAAGAAGCCATCATCTGTCCATTCACTTCAGCCTTTTATAATCATGCAAATTGGGAATATGTTCCATGTCATCTAGTTTGTGACATCCAGGACTTGGCTTTGAGGACAAAACTGTCCACCTCAATTCTATGCATGGGGGAAGATAGCTGGTGTCACCAAGGGCCCAGAAGACCCGAGATTTTTTCCAGCTCTGTACCTTTCTGGCTCCCGGACCTGGGATGAGTTACCTGTGATGATACCGCTCTGGCATAATGTCCATTTCACCCCCGCTAAGGAGGACTTTGTTCTTATCCTGACCTTTCTATGTAATGTTATCTTCTTGACCCTGTCTTCTAGAAACTTCTTTGGTTTCTCATTTTCCTCTTTTTCTATGTCTCTTGGGGGTTCAACTTTGTCAACTCCTTACATATACTTTATATTTCCAAGGACTTTCTCTCGACCCTCTGCTATTTGGTTTGCTGCCACCACCACCATCTCAGTGTGGGCATGTGACCCGGGCTGGCCAATCAGAGGATCCCCATACCTCAGACAGTGACTGATCTAATTAAGTCCAGTCATGTCTGAGATGTTCATGCCCGCAAGGAAGAGTGCATATTTTGACGGAATAATCGTGGTCATCTTAACTCCTGGTCACAGCTTGTCTTCAGAATGAAGTTAACCACAAGCAGAAGCAAAGGTAAGGTGGAGAGGAAGCTTGAGCCCTGTGACCTTGTTTGAAATTTTAGATCCGGCTATGCATGAAACCACCCTTACCCTTTCTGATTCTCCAATTACGTAAACTAACACACACGCTTCGTTGTTTAAACTAGTTTGAATTCAACTTCTATCATTTTCAGTGAATAATCCTGACTAATGTAGGTTAGCTATCTTGAACCAAAAAAAAATTATGTAGAGCTCCATTAGTGATGATATAACAGTGGGTTTTTAACACCCCCCCCCTTCCCCCCCACGCCCATTGCTTGATCTGGTTGAAGGCATAAGGAGGGAATGTAGATTCTGGGACATCCTCTTCCATCCTTCAAATTAGGAATTGTGCCAACTGGCTCTGTGAATGGAGTTGTGTCTTTTTAAACAAACCTTTATCATTAAAAACAACAATATGAAGTACTGTACAATATAAGTGCAGTCTCTAATACAAATCGCTGGTGGTACGAAACAGGCCACACCCTCAGCAGAGGTCATACAATAGGGGGTAAAAGGCTGGGGTTATTGGGGGAGGGGTTTTTGCTTTGTTGTCCTGTGGAGGTCTTGGACTCTGGCCCAGCAACAGCCTCTGGTTTTCTGGAAGCTTCTGTTAGATGAGGCAGTTGCACAACTTCAGCTGTCTGCTGCAGAGAGCACTCCTGATCGCCCGAATTCTGTACCTGCTTAGTGGGGCCATCTTTGATTTGGTCTGTAGTCTGGTCTATGGGATCGACATCTGCTGAAGATGATAGAAGACAAAGGAACAAGTGTTCAAATGTGAATTACGTTCTAACTGTCCATTAGCCAGGACATCGAAGTTGTAATGATGTAAAAACAATTCATTTGTAAAGCACAATCCATAGGCCAGGCATTATTCTAAGCACTTTGCATTTACTGATTCATTTGATCCTTTCTTTGCAACCACAGAGACGGTAGGCATTATTCTCTTTCTCACAAATGGAGAAACAGATCTAGTGAGGTAAGCAAACTGCCCAAGGGCCTGCTTCTGGGAAAGGATAGGGCCTGAATTTCATTCCAGGCAACCTGACGACTGTGAGCAGGTACAACCACCAGGGTCTTTGCATATAAAAGATATCCACATAATGCCATAATCTGACAAAAATTCAAAAGGGTTATGGGGCTACAGAAAAGGACACATTGAAAGAAAAAAGAGGAGAAAGGGAATTAAAGCTAAGATATACAATGGAAAAACCCAACGCTAAGGGGCAACAAAAAAAGAGAACCCAGGGAGAACCGGGTCCTGAAAAAGGAAGCTTCCCAGAGTAAAAAATGCCAATAATTGTGTAAGCACAATAATCACCCAAACTTGAGTTCAGAGAAACTGACAGGCAACCTTCCAGATGACTGAACTCCTGGGCTACAGGAGGACTGGCCATTGGAAGGGCTGTCCCTTTTTTACCCGAGTGACGATGCTCTTGAGCCTTGTCCTTTCTTGCCTCGGAGGGGAAACAGAGGTTGGGTTTCCTCAGGGTCTGGGGCCTGGCCTGTGGTCTCCGATTCCGCGCCTCATGAATCCAAGCATGCTTGAGGGCCTGGTCAGGGGTCATGCGAAGAGACGGTTCCCATCTATACACCAACAAAGCCCAACACAGGGGACTTATCAGGTTAGCCCAAGCAAGAACTAAGTAAGGTCTGATAGACACGGTTCTTTTTTAAAGAACCCATTGAAGCTACGTTATAAATCAAAGATAGCAGAGAACAAAGATTATAACGTATAATTTTAAAGTACCTGGAAATAACTGTGGGAAAGAACCTTTTCAGTAAATTTACATGATAGGCCAAGGAATATATCAGAGCCCAAGTCCTCTAAAGCTTCTAGAAATTTCCCTTAAAAGAAATATTGTGGAAAAAACTTAAGTGATGGAATTTGGGGCTCAATAAACAGAGAAGGTCAAAACAAAGAGATGGTTCATTTCAATTCCCACACTACAGAATTTGGGCCTCCAAATACATCACAAAGAACAGTATAGAATGTAGACTGTCAAGAGTCTAAGGGAACTCGGATGGATGTCACCCAGCCAAATTTCTAATGCAGTAACAAAACAATACATTTGACAGGGACTCATCCTGCCACTGTTTTTGTTTTTTTTAATTTTGTTATTAAATGTGTTGGGATGACATTGGTTAGTAAAATTAGATAGGCTTCAAGTGCACTTGAGTAATTGCATACAAGGCACTAACTTACAGCACCACGTAGTCCAATTAAACAAAATAACTCCAATTCTTTAAAAGTTCTTCATTTTTATTAAGCCAACATTCACTTCCCAGGAACGTTTACCCTCGCACCTTTGACCCAGGTCCTAATTTTACCCATGAGCATTATAGGGATTGAGACCACGAACGTTTCTTTTAAGTCATAATCCTGCAATGATCTGGAAATGTGTCTTATTACTAACTGCTGGCCATGTGATATGGAGGCAACCTTCCCAGACGAGAAATTCTGGCCATTGTGTTACTGGCCCGCCATGTTGGGAATGGCTTCTGACCGCTGGGACGAATTATTGACGGCAATATTCTAGACTCAGTGATGTCATAAACCATTCAAGCTCCCAGTTCTTTGTCAGATGCACTGCTAATAAGCTACACCTGCCCTCTCTTGAACTCCTACAGTTAGTCTATAAAACCGAGACCAGGACATTATATTTACCCCTGTTCAATGCGACTTCAAACTTTAGTCTCGCATTCCAGGGCTCACTAATTAGCAAAATCAGAAGTGATCAGACAACAGGACCCCTTGACTTGACTGCTTCTTGCAAGCTGTGAGCCATCAGCTCTTTGCACTAAATAGGAAACTAGTTTCTTGGCTCCAAGCTGTGTTCTGAATGGTTGGAGTTTCTGGATAACTCCACCTCTCTCCATAGTGAGTTTCTATTGCTTGCTAATGTATATTCTATGGCCTCAGCAAGAGGGTGGGGTGGGGTGGGGGAAATGGGGGTGCAGGATCCTTTTCTATCTCCATTTCTAGATGAGTAGCATGACCCCCTGGATGGGAAACGTTCAGCAGTGCCTGATGGCTAACCCTCTGAGTTAGTGCCTGAATCCAGAGTGCTCAAATATGCCAGAAGCGTGCTTTGCTAAAACTCCATCAACCTGCTGGAAGAAGACTAGAACATGAAGATAAGGTCCTCCAGACTTCTGAACAGTTATAGGACTGATATCCCAGGGAGAGACTTAAGAATGCCCCCATTTTATAGAAAGGAAGCTGAGGCCCAGTGAGACATGTGACGCAGCTCATCCAATAGCTTCCATTTTCCAAACACCTTCTAAACTAGTAACTGCGCTGGGTGTGTTATGTGCGGTTCTTTTTTTTTCTTTTTACTGTGACTTGACTGAAGGACAGAAACTAATTTCTAAGATTGAAAATATACATGCAGATTCTAAAAAGCTATTCGGGGCTGGCTAACCTTTTGGCTTCCCTGAGCCACATGGGAAAAATAAGAATTGTCTTGGCCACACATGAAATCCACTAAGAATAGTGGAGGAGCTAAAAAAAAAAAATTGCAAACATCTCACAATGTTTGAAGAAAGTTTATGAGTTTACTTTGGGCTGCATTCAAAGCCATCCTGGGCCACATGCAGCCTGTGGGCTGTGGGTTGGACATGCTTGCATAAGGTGGGTAGGTGACCCCTTCCTTTCCCTAATACAAAAGGGTTGAGGCTCTAAACCATAGTGTAATGGGGAGAGGCCTGGAAACCATACAGTGGGTGTGTGTGCCGACAGTTCCAAATAGCATGTAGAAGAGGCTGGCTTCGGTTAGTGAAGCCGAGGACGTTTAAAACTTGCTGGAGGCCAACAAGGAGGCGCTCTGCCCACACACTGTAATTCAGGACAAGTCACTTACTCTCCTCGTGCCTCAGCCTTCATATCTCCAAACAGATCCAACCATCTGCTCTGACAACCGCACAGGAGGGGAGAGAGCAGTCTGACGAGGCAACAGATGGGGAAGTGTTTTGTCGACTTAAAAGCTCTGTGGTCAGGATGAATTATTGTCTTTATCATTGTCCTCCAGCCCCAGATTTCCCCCAGGAAACATGGGGGCAAAGCACAGTATCGAAGAGGAAAATCAGAGACCAAGGCACCCCAACAAACTCACATCAAACACCTCCGGAGGAAGTCCAGGAAGCTGGAGTCGCAGGTTTTCAGCACCATTGGGAGATTCTTAGAATCCGGGTATCTTTTTTTCCCCCTGTTGTTGGTGATATGTTTAGGAAAACCTTTGGAATCTTTAGAGATACAACATTCGAGGTTTAGTTCCAGGTGTGAAGATTCACAGGTCTTTCCAGCTCTCTTACCCGCCCCATACAAACACACCCGCAGCCTCAGTCAGCTTGAAATAAGCACATGGACAGTATCCAATGAATGCAACTAACTTTACAAACAATTTCCCCTACTGTTCAGTATGTTCTGAGGCCCCTGCCCACTGCTTCCTCCCCAGATCAATCAAATGTTTAAGCAGTTTAACAGTAAAGTAAAATAACCTAGTAATTGTTGATGAGATGATGATGATGATGAAAACATTCAGCTCTGGACAAAAAGGACAGTGTCCATTCTTGGATTACCTATGCCCTTTGCTCTTTCCTCAATAGAGGGAGAACTTGGGACACCCATGGGGTATATAACAAGGAATTCACTTGAGAATGACTTGCTTTCAGGGCCCAGGTACAAGCCACACAAACAAATTAATCTCATTACTTCTTTAGAGTCACATCAAAATCTTGTCCATCATTGGAAATCAAACTTGACTGGCTGCTTAAGACCCAGCTTGAAATGACTTTCTTCAGTTATTTCCACCAATTAAAGCCCTCACCAAAGGTGTGATTTGTCATGCCTGAAGGAAGCCCTTAAGATAATGACACAGGATTTCCCAGGAGGTTTTGTGCAATGCTGTGAAGACGGAAGAGTACTCCTTTGGACACCTAGATTCTGGGGTATATAGTGAAAGGTGACCAGTTATGCTCACACCTTGCATAATAGATCTACATGTACATGGGTGGCTATGTATATACACGCACACAATTTACACAAACTGAATTCTCACAAAAACTCAGTGGGGTTCATGGAACAACAGACCTTTTGAAGTGCTTGCACTAATTTTGTAATCAATGCAAATCACGGCCTATAAAAGCACATCTGCTCTTACTGAACTTCTGGAAGAGATGGTGAATGTGCGTATGTGTATGTGTGTATATACACGTGTGTACCTGTGTACTTACATGGATAAGGGTTGGTGGCATGGCATAGGGTATAGGTAGGTTGACCAGATGTTCCATTTTAAATGGGACAGAAAACAGTATTGACCTGTTTCAAAGGGTACATCTGGTCAGTCTATTGACAACTGAAATGTAGCCCCAGTGAGACTAAGCTGACCAGACATAATGTTTGAAATGGGACAGTACTGTTGTTTTCTGTCCTGTTTCAAACAGGACATCTGGTCAGCCTAAGTACAGGTCCTCTGAATTCACAGCAAGCTCCACTTCCCTTTTGTATGGTGATCCCACTTCATCCTACATGTTGCTCTTTTTACAAATGACCAAAGAAGAGTGAGGCTCACGGACTTATAAATAGCATAGCTCCTAAAGTCGTCATTCTGTGATTGACTTTCCTGTACAGTTTTCCTCATGCTCCCCAACCACCCTCTCCACCCACCTCCTTCTTGCTGCCTGGAGCACCCACATATCTTACTACCACTTTTGAGGAGGCACCATCCCTTTGCTGCTAATCAGGGGTACTGGGGAGAGTGGCTGAGAGTTGAGGAACTGTTGGCAATTCAGACCTGGGGAAGGGAAAGCCATGAACTAACATGGACAGTGTTTCCCAAATGCACTTTATCGTAAGAATCACAAGGAACTGTGGTTAAAAACATAGACTCCCGAGTCCCACCTCAAACCTACTACATCATAGGTTATACAGGAGGATCATGGGCATTACAATACCATTATTGCCAAGTACCCAAGTGACCTTTGTAGTTAGATAAAGCTTGGAGAACGCTGACGGGGACGTACCGTATTTTCCGGCGTATAAGACGACCGGGCGTATAAGACGACCCCCCAATTTTACAGTTAAAACATAGGTTTAGGCCTATATTCGCTGTATAAGACTACCCCCCACTTCCGAGGCTGTAGTCTTATACAGCAAATATAGGCCTAAACCTATGTTTTAACTGTAAAATTAGGGGGTTGTCTTATACGCCGGAAAATACGGTAGCTCCCACTAAAGTCTTCTCTTATGTAGGAGGTGAGGACATGTGGATATTGCTACCAAAACCACATCACCATTCTAAAAGCTAGTGCTGACGGTAAAAACGGGATACTTTATAAAATGGACAAGCCTACGCGTATGTCTTTGGTATCCTCTCACCAAGACGCCCTACATTTCCTTCCTTTCAGTCTCTACCCACATACGATCCCCTGAGTTCCATGTCAGAGGCCTAAGATGTGGCCCTTCCCACACTGTCTTGGTCTAGCAGGAGGGGACACCAGCATCTCTAGTTTCATTCCCTAACCCTTTGAAATCCAAAAGACCAATCTGGGTCAAAAGACCAGTTCCGTTGCTCCGTGAATAAGTCATAGAGGCCACCAGGCTGCTCTGGAAGAAGGGCTAGCTAATGTGTGGCACCATTCTAAGGCCCCCAGGACACTGAGCCCACTAAGAGGCAAGGTCTTCAGAGCCCAGTCCATGACTTCAAGGTGATTAAGAGTTAACCACTGGAACAGCATGGGACTAGCCTACTAGAATGGATGACAATCTTGGCAGTGACGTAGGACCATGGAGACCTTCTGCTTGGCAAGCCTTCAACTTTTACTTTCTGGATTGTGGGGCATCCAAGGAGTCCTGGGGGAGGGGCAAGGGAGACTGGCTGTGTCGAGGGCCTGTGGCATTTTACCAAATGGGACAAAAACAGTCCACATTCTAACCCCCACATGGCTGCACCAGTCCTACTGACCGCCCACCAACATGCCCGACACCCTTGTGACCAACAGGCTGCCCACGAGGCTGTTTGTGATCCTCCTACTGATGGGGCAAGTGGATGAGGGCAGTTATGTGATTTGCCGTCCCATTTTGAGGCCACTCGTAGATGAAAATAAGAGATGGGAGGGTTAGGAATGACCAGGATTCCACAGCCTGTATGAGTCTATGAACCAGACGAAAGACCATGACTGGTCAGAATGTCCCTCCAGGTGTCATGGAACTCCTATCTGTGGGGTCCCCTGTCCCTCATGTCTGGCTTCACTCCCCTTGACTGGTCTTCAGGCCACTGTGACTTTTTTCTACATGGAATCCCTCAGTTTCCTGTGGCTCCTCAAAGAGATTTTAGATATGGGACTGACTTCATCCTTCCGATGCCTAGTGCCCTTAGATGCTTGTGCTTTGGGAGGGGGCTTGGGGAAGAGCATTAGATGGGGCTAGGGGTCTGGGAGATGTCTTCAAGGCCTATGACACCTCATCAGCCACAATGGGATAAAGGGGCTTAGCCCTGGGGACTTACCAAAGAACCTCTGTCTCCTGGAGGCTTTCTGGATGAAGTGGGTTGGCGGCAGACCCAGCACCTTCAACAAGTGAAATGCAGTTTGGTTCACTCTTCAAAGACTGTTAGAGCTGACCAGAGCTTTGGCCAAATATTGCCTTCTATGGATAAGGACCCAGGGACATTAAGTGATAACGTCAAGTCCAGGGCAGAGCAGCCCTGGAGCCTGGGTCTTTGGATTCCTAATTCAGGGCTGTTTCAGAAGCCTGAGCACCAACACAAGTCATGTGATTCTAACTAGGCATCAGCATCCACTAGATGTAGGCGCTCTTGAGGGCAGCCAGCTCTCACTGGAAGCAGGAATGAACCAGTCAGTGCACATCAGCTGGGTCACCTACCCTATCAGCTGGGTTCCCAGCCATGTCCATGAACGACCCTGCCCTCCTGCCTCACTGACACTGAGGTCAGGAGGAATCTCAACCCAGATCCCATACTCCTCCTTCTCCTGGTACTGAGAACAGAAACAGGTCAGGGGTGCTCTGTTAAATCATCCATCATCAACCTTAGAAGCCATCTAGGCTGATCCACTCAATTTACACAAGTCCAGAGCAGGGAAGTTGCCAAAGAGAAGGAGCCAGGACTAGAGGCCAAGTTTACTGATTCCCAGGCCAGTGTTCATTCCACCATAGTTATCACCGACAGTTAACATTACTTAACTGACCTCAGCTCTTTTTATTAGTTTCAACCATGAAATGAAACTATATTTAATAATTCTCAAGAGTATGTGTTTCTCTGACCATCTGTAACTTTGAGACAATCTAGAAACTAGAGATTTGGCATAGACAGATAGATATAGATAGATGATGATAGATAGTTGATAGATAATAGATAGATAGATAGATAGATAGATAGATAGAATTCATTTTTGTTCATAGTTAAAATATCTTTGTTCAGTGGATTCCTAAAATGTGGAATTTGTAATTTTTTAAGGTTATTTTTTCCTGTTTTGTCCAATTTAGTTAAAACAGGTATAATAAATCACCCTATGGTAAGTCTTAGTTAAGCCTTTTTATTGGAAGATGTTCTTCTCAGAAAGTTAAGATAATGAATGACTACTGACTGGAATACACACAGATTTTGATGGGTGTCATCTCATTCTGGTTTTAGATTCTTTTGCATATATTGGAAAGACCCCTATGATAGTTTTATTTTAAAATGTCACTATGCGCAGTGTGCTGAAAATCACATCCTTTGCAATTAAGTATTTATGATAAAAATGTTAGATGTCAACTTCAAAGTGTACAAAGTGATATATAATTTCAAAAACATGTTTAGGGATCGTGCACCACCCCCCCATCAAAAAAACAAGGATGCCGGCCACTGCCATGCAGCGAGTCTGACACAACCCAGCTACTGAGAGAGAAGCCAGTTGTCCACAGCCCCTCAGTGGGGTACGTGGGACCAGGGCCCGCCCCTCACCTCCAGATGCAGGCTAGGCCCCGCCCCTCACCTCCAGGATGCAGGCCAGGCCCCGCCCCTCACCTCCAGGATGCAGGCCAGGCCCCGCCCCTCACCTCTAGGATGCAAGCCAGGCCCTGCCCCTCACCTCTAGGTTGCAGGCCAGGGCCCGCCCCTCACCTCCGGGATACAGGTCAGGCCTCACCCCTCACTTCTAGGATGCAAGCCAGGCCCCGCCCCTCACCTCCAGGATGCAGGCCCGGCCCTGCCCCTCACCTCCAGGATGCAGGCCCGGCCCCGCCCTCACCTCCATGATGCAGGCCAGCTGCTCCACTTCGTTCTCCCCGGGGAACAGAGGGCAGCCCGTGTGCAGCTCGGCCATGATGCAGCCCAGGCTCCACATGTCGATGGCCGTGTTGTAGGGATGGCCCAGAATCACTTCCGGGGATCGGTAGAAGCGGCTTTGGATGTAGGTGTAGACTGAGAGGACAAGGAGGAGAGGCCTCACGTAGCAACAGCTTTCCTGGAGCATCCTTCCGTCCCTCTCAGGAGAGGGGGGACAGTAACTATGATGCCCCACGCCTTCTCAGACCGTGGGCTTCACAGAGCCACCAAAGCCCCTTTTGTGCGCCTGCACCTATCTGATCACTGCACCTGTCTGATCACTGCACCTGTCTGATCACTGCACCTGTCTGATCACTGTACCTGTCTGATCACTGCACCTGTCTGGTCA
>PVKE010003365.1:0-35543 GCA_004027555.1 Craseonycteris thonglongyai | reverse complement strand
GACAGGTAGTGTACACTTCTCTGTTCCTGGTACCCAGGAGAGTGACCGCACACAGCAGATAATCAATAAAGTGTTTGTTGAATGGTACACACTCTTCCCATCAAACTTGATAAAAGCCAAAAGAAGAGGCCATTAAATCAAGTTAGAACAAGTTATGCACGTGAACTCCAGGTCATTCTGTGGATTCTAGCTTGAAGACAGTAGAAAACCAGGAGAACCTAGCGGAGTGAACCCCAAACTTTATAAATGGCTATATTTTCTGAAGTGCAGACTCCTGAGTGCTCCCCCGAAATTTAAATTTTATTCCTAGGGAGTGAGGCCCTAGGAGCTATAATTTTTCAGAGGCCACAGGTAATTCTCATCTAGTGAGTTTTATTCAATTTGGGACCCAGAGTTCTTGGCAATTCCAAATCCACAGCATATGAGAGGAGCCGGGTCATATTTGAGTCCAACCGCCTCATGGCAGAGATGAGGAAACTTAGGCCCAGAGAAGTGAAGTACCTTGTTCAAATCTACACGAGCAATGATTGTGGCTGGGCCCAGACTAGAACCCTGTGTGTGAAGTATTTGTTTCCGAAAGGGCAAGAAATCACGGTAGGAAAATTCAGACAAAGACACAGGAGTGGGGCCTACCTTTCTGATGTTCGTAACAGCTTGATCCAAAGTCAATCACTTTCACAGACACTTGGCCCCTCTGGTATAACACTATATTCTCCTGGAGAGAGAAAACAGGACATGAGTCATGTTTTAATAATGCTGCCCTGGGTTCTCTACTGACCCAAATGTCTGCCATCCTCCAGGACCAAGTCCGAAATTCGACTACCTCATGGAAGATGCCACCCACACCTTCTCTAAATCCCACTGTTTTTCCCTTCCTCTGACTTCTCATGTGACTTGTGGTCCATACCTCTTTCTGGGGTCCAGTACTTGCTGCTTTGCAGTATTCGTTTGCATATATTTGGTCTCTTTCCTCATATAGATTATGGGTTTCTTTTGATCTCCTTGGCACCTGGCCATATGATTTGCTTACACACAGCCTTAAACATCATTGACAGAATGTGATGTTTCCATTAAGTGGCCTGCCAACATACTGTTACGACAGTACAGGACACACACATACACGTCAGTGACCAGTGATTTGATTGACATTTGTGGTTTTTATGCTGACTTTGGGGGAAATGTGACACCAGGAGTTCCGGTAGAGTCATGGATGAGGAGACGGGAGTAGATGACCAAGGCGGCAAAATTAAAGTCCTCGCCATGTTTTCAAGGATCTGAATATAAGACAAACTGGTTCTTACGAATACCAGATGAACTGATCACTTTCTGAGTCACTTCATGTTCTAGATACAGCACGGCAGGCCTGCTCTGAAGCCCCGAGCACCTTAATACACTAAGGAAGTACAAATTTAGTCCATGGTACCTTTTCTAAAGAATATCTGTGTGAAATGAAAGAGCCTGTATGTCTTTAAGAAGCAAGAATTTCTAGTGTGTCACTAGCCCAATGGAAAGGCTCCTTAGCTGGACAGGCCTGGCCACCTTATTGGCCGAAATCACCCCATAGAGGCGACAGGTGTATCAGGCCATCACAGATCATTGATACTAACCATTACGTCCATAAGAATAACTCCAGTTCTCGAATCCACACTTAAGCATTTTCCTGGTTATGGGCAGACCCCTAGTGAGCACATATGAGTATATTCCTCTACTTAATCTATTTCTCAAGGAAATCTACTACCTGATAGTTTGGCTACCAATGTCTTGTGAATTTCCTTGGTGAGAGTCAGCCCCCTAAACCCAGAGACCACAGTTGTCATGACCCTTCATAGCCATAAAGCTGAGGACAAGACGACCTTGGATGTGGAGAATAAATCAATGTGCCATCGTACTTATGAGGCTCGGCCAGCCATCCCTGAGGGGACATTGCTATCCTGACCACCTTAAATTGAAAAACACCCCAAATTTACCCAGTGAGTTACAGTTTTTTAAAGATTTAGCCATTTTGGGGTGTGAAGAGAAAGGAATGAGGAAAAACTAAGGGACAATTACGTATCTATGAGAGTCAGGCTATGTTGGGAACCGGCTCCTGGTCTCGCATCTTCACTCTTGTATACCTTTTGTTTAGTTACCTCTCTGTACAAGGGGAGACCCCTCCCACAAAACAGAGTTATCTTTCTTTGACATGAGAGGGATTGTGCACTCGGAATTTCTTCCACCTGGTCAAACAGTCCACCTAAATTTTTATCTGGAACTTTTGAGAAGGATGCATCATAATTTGCCAAAGAAATGTCCCAAGTTGTGGCAAACAGATGACTGGATCTTCCACCATGACAACGCCCCTGCCCACACCACGCTGAGTGCTCAGCAGTTTGTGACCAAAACCAGCATGACCCCCGTGCCCCACCCTCCCTAGTCATCCGATCTCACCCTGACTGACTTTTTTAGTTTCCCCTAATGAAAAGTCTCAAAGAGAAACATTGTGCTGATGTGAAAAACGTGAAACAAAAAACGGCAGAAGCCCTAAAAGGCATAAAAATTGACAAACTCATAAACTGTTTTGAGCCATGGAAAAAGCATGTTGGTAGGTGTATTGCATCAAACGGAGAGTACTTTGAAGGCAACTGAAGTTTAAACATGTAAGAATAAATACACGGTTTCTATAAATAAATTCTGTTTTTGGGGGGAGGTCCCCTCGTATTCTCACATTTGTAATCACTACCTTGCCTCATAAGCCTTGACGTACCTATGGCTATTCTCAGGTACCATGTCAGGTCCTGGGAATAAAATGGTGAGAAGGCCCGGCTGCTGACCTTGGGGGTGCTGGCAGCTCAGTGTGGGGAGCAAGTAAAGAAACACGTCCTATGGGAAGCAATCAGTGCAGTAAGAGAGCTCAGTAAGGAATACCAGGAGCACATGAGGAACGGGCATCTCCATTTTGAGTAGAAGAAGCAGTCAATTATGGGACCCAAAGACCAACTCTGAGTCGAGGGGTTACAGTGAGCATTTAGGACATCGGAGACCCAGTCCTCTGTACACCCCTCAACTCAGCTTCCCATGGGAAAGCCTTCAGACCTTCCTTGTCCCGTATGCCTCAGTGGTACCACCTGTGTCCACTGTCCCAACACCCATTCTGTCATCCTCACCACATCTCACTTGATTCACACAACCTGTGCCTGCCTGGCTCCCCCCGGGCCCTGGCTGTGATATGCTTCCCCCGGGCCCCGGGCAGGATGACGGAGGTGGTACTCACAGGCTTGAGGTCGCAGTGAATGATTTTCTCTACATACAGCATCTGCAGACACTTCAAGACCGACAGCGTGAAGCGCCGAACGAGGGACAGGCTGAAGCCTTGAAACTGATGATTTTTCATCAGCTCGTACAGGTTGATTCTGGGGAAGGGAAAAAGTCATGTGTGGCAGTGTAAGAGGTGGAGCTGATTCTGGGGAAGAGAAGAAGTGATGTGTGGCAGTGTAAGAGGTGGAGCTGATTCTGGGGAAGAGAAGAAGTGATGTGCGGCAGTGTAAGAGGTGGAGCTGATTCTGGGGAAGAGAGGAAGTGATGTGGGCAGTGTAAGAGGTGAAGTTGATTCTGGGGAAGAGAAGAAATGATGTGGCAGTGTAAGAGGTGGAGTTGATTCTGGGGAAGAGAAGAAGTGATGTGTGGCAGTGTAAGAGGTGGAGTTGATTCTGGGGAAGAGAAGAAGTGATATGTGGCAGTGTAAGAGGTGGACTTGATTCTGGGGAAGAGAAGAAGTGATGTGCGGCAGTGTAAGAGGTGGAGCTTATTCTGGGGAAGGGAGGAAGTGATATGTGGCAGTGTAAGAGGTAGAGTTGATTCTGGGGAAGAGAAGAAGTGATGTGCAGCAGTGTAAGAGGTGGAGCTGATTCTGGGGAAGAGAGGAAGTGATGTGCGCAGTGTAAGAGGTGAAGTTGATTCTGGGGAAGAGAAGAAGTGATATGTGGCAGTGTAAGAGGTGGAGTTGATTCTGGGGAAGAGAAGAAGATGTGTGGCAGTGTAAGAGGTGGAGCTGATTCTGGGGAAGAGAGGAAGTGATATGAGGCAGTGTAAGAGGTGGAGTTGATTCTGGGGAAGAGAAGAAGTGATATGTGGCAGTGTAAGAGGTGGACTTGATTCTGGGGAAGAGAAGAAGTGATGTGCGGCAGTGTAAGAGGTGGAGCTGATTCTGGGGAAGAGAGGAAGTGATGTGTGGCAGCATAAGAGGTGGAGTTGATTCTGGGGAAGAGGAAGTGATGTGCAGCAGTGTAAGAAGTGGAGTTGATTCTGGGGAAGAGAGGAAGTGATATGAGGCAGTGTAAGAGGTGCAGGCGGCTCTGAACCCGCAGAGAAGCTGGACCAGCTAGCTTCCCTCTGGTAGCAGGCAAGCGTCAGGCCTGCGGGCAGACCTGTTGGGTCCGATAAACTCGACTTTCCCATTGACTCACGGTGGCCCCAGGGTGGTGCTCAACCGTGTTGACCTTGCAGATGCCCCTCACTTCTTATGCAACAAAGTGATTGGGATCCCTCTGTTATACTCTGGGTCTTAAGAGGGTGGAACAACCTGCTAGAATCGTCTGGGAGGGATCCAGAGAGTTCGCCAGTCACGGAACCCAGCAGCCACTCCTGAGGAGGCTAAGGTGTCAGGTTCCCGGTGTGTAAGGGAGTGAGAGAGCGGGCAGATGGGGGCCGAGCCAAACAGAGACGGCCTGCCCGATGTAGCACCCGCCTGGCTGCGTGGGCCTCTCTGAACAAGCAGCAGCCTGCAATAGGCTATGAAAACATGTCAAGTTACATGAAATCTGACGACTCACAGAGGTTGGGAACGAATGCCAAAGCATTTTAACCAAAAAAAGCCAAACAACTTACTTGTAGGCTGCTAGCTGGGGACCTCTGTACACTCAGATGCGGGGAGGGGGGAGATGACATCAGGGAAGTGACTCTACATAAGCCCCGTCCTTGTTCTCCCAATCGTCTCTCTGAGCTTTAGCTAACACTGCCGGTGTTTAGGAAGCTGTTCATTCCTTTTTTTAAGATTTATTTTATTGTTTTTGACAGAGGCAGAGAGAGACAGAGAGAGGGTGGAGGACCCAGAGCCGTCTCCATAGTTGTACGTCAATAGTTTTCCACATGGTTTTGTTCCACACAGGTGGGCTGGGGCCTCCCACATGGGAGACATGCCCCCTCAAGTCAGGGGCCAAACTGGGGAGGTGAGAACCAAATTGGGGACCTCCTGCACAGGAAGCACACCCCAGTTCAGCATATGGGTCCACACGGGCCAGGGCCGGGATTCAATCCTCAGTCCCCGGGGCTGCAAAGCAAGTGCTCAACCTGAGCCGTCCCGGATTCCCCAGAAGCCGTTCATTCTTGAGGGGCCCGGTGTAGATGTGAGATTTGGCACTGACCTCATCCTGACCAGCTGTGTGTCCCTGGCAACTGCACAACCTCTCTGGGCTTTGGCTTCTCCTGCCCACCCACCTCAGAGCTCCTTTAAGAACAGTGACATGCCAAAAGTGCCCTTGCGGAAGGACCAGAGAAGGCAGCCTGGGTTGTCTGTTTGGTCACCAGGAAGAGAATTCACCTCTGAGTATTGGGAACTGGACGTTTTGTAACCATCAGAGAGGGTGAGAAGCACATCAGCTTCACTCTGACTCAAATTTAGACAGTTCCTAGAATCCCACCGTCAGCGTTGGGGTTGTGGGAATACTGAGCTGCCAATCACTGATGCCCATAACTCAGCGCTTCTGGGAGATCAGCTCTAATCATTCTCCCAAACTAAGTGCATTCTGGGCCTCGGGTTTTATTCACGTTGCATCAGACTGGACTTCTCAGAGAGAAGAGTAACCGAAGCAGCACACTCTTTCACCTCCAATCTTCCACCAGGTGATGCCGACTGACGGCAGCTCGGTTCTGTTCTCTTAGAATCTGTTTCTGTCCCTGTTTGCACAGAACCAACACTCTTCCTCCACTCAGCAGCCAGCTGCCTGCTTCTCTGGGCTCCAACCTCTGCCGCAGAAGGTGGTAAAGCTAGTGCATGTGGACATGGTAGTGAAGAGCTATCCTTTCTAAAACATCTCCGTTTCGCTCCCGAGGGCAGAGGCCTGGTTTTGGTTAAGTCACCCATCCAGCACCCAGAACCCGGCCAGCACATCCCGTGTGTGCTTGACGGATGACAGGCGTGATTGACGGATGCAGGGAGGTGGCCAACCTTTGGTCCGGCCTCCTCACTCCTGGGCTTTCTAGCTAACTAAGTGGACGTTCCAGTCATCACACGTACTCCTCCAGAAAGTAAAGTCCAGCGCCCTGACCTCCAGGTTTCTTTTCGCTCACCTTCAGCAACTTTAAAAACGAAAAGGAACTCATACGCAAGCGCCACTGACCCCAGGAGTTCGAAGGTGATGCAGAGGTGACTGCGGAAGTAGAAGAAGTCCTTCATGTGCACCACGTTGTAGGTGTTGTCTTTGTCCTTCCTCCTGAGAGCATCCAGGATCTTCAGCTCCACCATGGCCTGGCGGTGAAATCTGCAGGGATGGGGAGGGGACAGGATGGTGACAAGTGGGGACAGAAGACATGGTGTCACATCAGGCTGCAGCCGTGGCCTATCTGCTTAGCCCCTCCCCTTGACCTCAACACAGCAGAAAGCACTGAACCTCCATTCTCTTGTCTCCTCTCCACCCACTGCACCACTAGGCAGAGGAGGGAAGGTCAGAGGGAGAGACAGAGTCAGGAAGGATGGGTATTACGAGGAGGGGGACCTCCCCCAAACCGGAATGCTCTTCTGCAGGGCAGCCCCTCATAGACCAGGCTTCCCCCGCTGGGTGAGGTTCTAGGAGCCTGTCTGCATCCGTGGACCAGCTGGTGTGGTTCTGAGAGGCTGCATTCAGCTTCGTGAACTTTTTTTGAGACTCTTTCAATGCATCGGCCCATTTCGTGACAGGTGATTGACACCAGCAATGGGCACCATGGCAATACACCCACCCACACCGCACTGAGTGTTCAGCAGTTTTTGACCCAAAATGGCATGACCCCTATGCCCAACCCTCCCTAGTCACCTGATCTTGTCCTGAGTAACTTTTTCTGTTTCCCTGAATGAAAAAAAATTCCTCTAAGGGAAATATTTTGCTGATATGGAAGAGGTGAAAATAAATAAATAAATAAATAAATAAAATGGCAGAAGCATTAAAAGGCATAAAAATTGGCCAGTTCAAAAGCTGTTTTGAGGTGTGGAAAAAGCATCTCAATAGGTGTATTGCAAACAACAGGAAGTACTTTGCAGGTGACTGTGGTTTAAACATGTGGAATAAATACAGTTTCTATAAATAAATTCCGGTTTTGGGGGGCGGGGGTGCGCCCTTGCATGACGGAGCCAGAATCAGGCAGTCCCTCCTCTATAGCCTGCGATATCCACTGCACCTCTTCTTGTTCCTGATGATTTTCAAGGCCACCAGCTCATTGTTTTTGTGATCCAAGCACTTGGCCACCTGTCCGAAGGACCCTTTCCCGATCATCTGCAGCACCTCGTAGCGGTAGGCAATGTGGTCGTGCAGGACCTGCAGAAGCAGCCACAGGGTAAGGAGCAGAACAGGCCCGGGGGCTCTCCTGACCCAGGGGCTCCTGGGTACCGATTCCCAGCTCCTGACTGACTCTTGGAGAGAACTTTCTGACCTTCAATGGGCACTAGAGCAACTCCCACCCTCATCTCATGGCCACTGCGGTGGTTTCATTGTTGCCCGGATCCCAGACATGTGGTGTCAGGAAAGCCCGAAGGGTCTATCCAAGCCAGGCAGTGCAAAGGACACTGGGTCGTCTTTGGAAAGAGCAGCAGCTTCCATTGGGCATCAGAGCAGACTTCGTGTCTGCTCAGCTTCTTCCTAGCCAGGCCTGGTTCTCCTCTTAACTTATTCAGATTTCATTCCACCTTGTAGCTAGCAGTACAGAGCCTGGACCTTTCTCAACTACGAAGAGAAATACTTTCCAGGAGCCAGAATCCCCCATGTCCTTCCACGTGCCAAACACTAGGGAGCAGGTGTTTAGTTGAAGCAACAGGAAATTACCAACCAGAACTTTTCTGGGTGGTTTTAGATACCGTAAGCTCCTTACCCACCCTGAGCAGCAAAGCCCTCATCTGTAACTGAAGGTTCTAGATAGGATGACCTCTATGGCCTTGGAGCTCGGAGAACCTGTGACTCCTAGTGCTACACTCACGTATCTGGGAGAGGTGTTTGTGTCTTCGTGATGCGTTTGTGACTGTGTGGTGGAGATCTCTTCATATCGGAGGAACCAAGGCTGTGAATGTGAATGTGTCCAACTTTCCTGGTATGTGGACGCAGATTACTGTACTTGTAAAGTGTGTCATGAGAATATATAGGGAACGAGTGTCGGTGTGAAGGTACGTGTGTTTCCCTGGCATTTGCACATATCTTCTACATGCCACCAGGGTGGTGGGGGTATCAATTATTCACTCACATGCCAACTTGAATGCTGACTGTGGTTACTTGAGGCTAAGGACCAGGTAATGCTCGCTTGTGATAGTTCCCTTTACATTGCTGGAGTCCGGCTGATGCCAAAGCATATGAGAGGTTGTCCACACACAGGCATTCAATGAACACTTGCTGACAGCATAAATGTGAGCATGCGGTTGTGTTGCTTGCTTGGGAATGTGCCGTGTGCACTGGAATGCAGTGAGGGTGCTGACCACACACACAGCACACAGGGCCCTCCCGTCCCACCCCCACCCAAACCCAGCTCTCTAAGACTTCAGATGAAGGGACTGAGTTCCAGCGAGTTCACTGGAAGGTGGTGCTGACACCCCTGGGGAATTTCCCAGAGACTCTCGCCCCAGGATTTGAGGATGTCTGGCTGAATTTTCATATTAAAGATTCTTAACCAAGGACCCATGTCCCCCACCGCCCACCTGCTAAAATTTGGTGTCTGTGCAGGGGGCCTTTTCAGGGGTGAAAGTGTATACCTTTGATCAGAATCCCAAAGGGATCCTTGACCTAGAAAAATGAGCACCCGGGTTCCAGATCAGAGGGTATGTGTGCCAAAGACGACACCCCCGCTTCTCAGTCGTGGCCCGAAGACCAGCAGCATGGGCAGCCCCCGGAAGCTTTTCAGAAAGTCAGAATCTCGGGCCCCACCCCAGACCTGCTGGACAAGAACCCACATTTCTAACAAGATACCCGGATGATCTGTGTGCAGAGCAAAGCCTAGGAAACAGCCCTAAGAGCTACAAAGACAATCCACCTCTTCTGGAAAGCCGGCAAAGACTGGTCCTCTCTGTTAAACCCAACCAAGTCAGGAGGACTTGTCTAGAGGAGCAGATCCCCACCCCACCCGGCCCAGCCTCAGGGGCCAAGTGTCGCTCGTGGGGACACCCTCAGGGGTGGGGATGCTTCCAGAAGGGAAAGGCACGCCTTCCGCTTTCCACCTCCCACATTTCATCTCCAGGGTGAGCAGGAACCCTGTCCTGGGAAGTCCCAGAGATGCCACCAGAAGAAGACAACAAGGGGTCCCTGGGACCCCTCTCTGGAAAACAGAAGGGAGTCAAGCACTGGGGACTAGAGCAGCGAAAGCTTTTGTAATGGCTTCTTTTTTTGTCCATGTAGGAAATGACATTTATTATAAAATAGAAAGAAAAATAAGTAAAAAGGTCCATGTATGGAGACCAAAAAGGCAATGTTGGGGAGGCGACGTCTTATTCCATAGTCTGGCTTTTTCCAATGGGTCCAGTGCTGTGCCGTAGAGGAGCCTGTGGGGGTTCACGACCCAGGACACCTGTGACCCCAAATTTCCTTGGAGAAAATCAGCGTTCTGCTAGCAGAGCAGTCTGTACGTTCACTGCATGCTTCCCCCTTTAAGACATGGCATGCGTTTGGTTTAGCAGCTACTAGAACCCTTCAGAAGGCCTTGTCCCCAGAGACAGCAGCACCAAATGCAACACAATACCCTGCCCTTTTCTTTGGTCCCCACTATCTCTTGTCCCTGAGCCCCAAGCCCGAGCAGCGTCCAGGACCTCCCCTCCGACCCCGTCACCTCCAGATAGGAGCCATGCTCATCATCAAAATGCATCTTGCTGGACTTCTCGGGAGCCATGTGGAGCTTCTCAGCCTCCAGGCCCAGGAACCACAGCTCCGCGTAGCCCAGGACCTCATGCTGCTCGTAAGAGGACAGCTGGTTCCTGAAGAACCTCAGGGCCTCTGTGGGAACAACAGCGTCGGCGTGGGAGCAGCTTGGGGCGCCCTGGGACGTGCACAGGGTGCTGACGGCAGCCCTTGCTGGTCGTGGGCCAGCCAGCCCTTTGCTCCACTAGGCGGTTTGCACAATGAGGACAATGCAGAGTGAGCCTCCCGGGGGCGGAACTGGCACCCAGACAAGCGTCCAGGTACTGCGCTGACTTCCACAACTCGGGAGGAGGACGCAAAGGCAGGGAAGGTGAGACTAGTCTCCGAAGAGCTGCAGGTGGCAGCAGTGGGGTCGACAGCTCAGGAGTCGGCTCAGTGTCACCCACAGTCCATAGTGAAGGCAGCAGCTGCCCCAGTGAACGTGGAGTCAGGCTACAGTCTACGCTGAGAGGGTCTAGAGCTGTCATGCCCAGCAGGTAGCACAAACGGCCCGCTCGAGACCCAAGAGGTGTGAGTCCCTCCAACTACACGGAGGGACCGTGTACCCTTGTTAGCTCTTCTCTGCACAGGCCTGACCACCCGGGGGTCTGGGGCTTGGCCTGGCGGTGGGTGGGGTGGGATGCAAACTAAGAGAGAGAGAGAGAAACTGGGGAGCGCTGAGCGGAGGGAAACCAAGACTGGGGAGAAGGAAGGGTAGCACATGATTTGAGAAACTGCTGACGAGTGAGAGAAGGAATTGCTGGGAGAAAAAAAGTAGACTTATGAGGGACAAGACCTGTGTGTGTCTCCATAGATACGAGGAGGGTACCCCCAAAAACCCAGTATGTTCTTCTGGAGGGCAGGGCCCTTGTAGGACAGGCGTCCCCGCTGGGTAAGGTTCTAGGAACCCACCTGCATCCGTGGACCAGCTGGTATGAGAGGCTGCGTGCGGCTTCAGTGAATGTTTTTGGAGACTCTTTCAATGCTTTTGCCCATTTCATGATGGGTGATTGACAGGAACTACATGCGGCGTGACCACGCCCCTGCCCACACCACACGGCATGCTCAGCGGTTTTTGATAAAAAAAAAACCGGATGGCCCCCGTGTCCCACCCTCCCTAGTCACCCGATGCACTGAGAGACCTCTTTGTTTCCCCAAATGAAAAAAATCCTCACAGGGAAATGTCTTGCTGATGCGGAAGAGGCGACACAAACAACAGCACATTTACTACAAGGCATCACCATCGATGAGTTTGAAAACTGTTGAGCCTTGGAAAAAGCGTCTTGATGGGTGTGTTGCATCCAACGGAGAGGACTTGGGAGGTGACTGAAGTGTAGACACGTAAGAATACCCAGTTTTTGTATACATTCCAGGTGTTTTTGGTCCCACCCCCCACACGAAGGGCAGGCTTGTGTAAGCCACACTTGCTCTGCCCGGAAGACAGAAGCGCAGCCTAAGAGAGCGAGGAGGCAGACAGCTCTGTAAAGGCAGGACTAGCTCGGACCTGAAACACTCTCCTCGTGGGCAGTTCCCGAGACTAAGAAGCATGAGCCACGTCCGAGCTCTGGGAGGACAGCTCCAGGCATCGGGGAATGTTGGCACGTGGATGGTGTTCAGTGGGGTCTCACTTTCTCTTCAGACCCTGTAAGTTATGTGTGTCTGAACCTTGTGAGGCGTTGTGTGGGTGCCTGGCCCCAAACCTGTGCGTGGTCCCTCAGGCCTGACCCTAAGCGATGACAGAGGCTTCGCTCAGCAGGCCCCATGGGGGACACTGTCCTCCGGCCACCAGCCCTGGTGCACACGGTGTGCACGGAAGTCCCAGGGGAGCAGCAGCCCCTGGTTATTCAGCCCGAACCCAGGAGCCTCCATTCAGGGTAGGAAGGAACTGCCATCCCCCTGCACCTGACTCAGTCCTTTATCCCTTCTAGCTCTCCCCCGTCCCCCTGCCACCCCCCAAACCAGGGGGAACCTGTTTAGGCCCATTAGGATGGGAGATCTGTGACTGTGCTGAGCATTTGCCCTTGACCTGCCGCCAGGCATGGCAGGCAATGGGCCAGTGGGGAGTCAGTGCTTTGTCTTAGGACCTTCTACTCTCACAGGAAGTGACAGAACGCAGGGCTGTGACTCACTTGGGCTTGTTGCCTACATGGACAACCCCACATCTGGCCACCTAGCCCTGTCCAGCTCAGCTCGGCTCAGCTCTTAACACCTGCCCCCCCCCAACCACCCGCCACACCTGGTTACACACCTGATGAAGTCAGAGGCACCTTGTGCTTCCTCCGGGGTTTGCCCTTGGGCTTGGGACCTTGGGTGTGGGTGCTCGGAAGGAGAGGCACTTCTGAAGCCTTGAGCTCTGAGGCCGACATCTGGTTGTGAGTTTGAGTCTCCTGTTCAGGGAGAGAGAATTCCGATCAGGGACCCCTTCCCCTGCTCCCAGGTATCCTAACCCAGTTATCTGCCCAAGGACACCCACATCCCATCAGACTCCACTCCTTCCTCTCCAGGGAGAAATGGTAATTATGAGACAGTAGGTGCTGGCAGCATGGGCCTCAAAGGACGTATCTATCTGACCTCATTTTTCTCCGTAAGACCCCATGTATAGTACAGTATGTGGTGGACAACTCTAGTGACATCTTCCTACAGGAAGAGATGGGGACAGGATTCTACGGCTGCTCTTGAGGAGGCTAGCCCCTAGCTAAACTTGCCAAAGGTCACAAACACTGAAACGTATGCGTGTGTAACACCTGTTTAACTTGGCACTCCTAACATTATCGCAATCTCAGGGGCCACTGGAGGCAAAAACAAATGTGTTGTAGGCTTTTACCCTTTACACAACAGACACCCCGCTTTTCCTTTCCTCCATGAATCCTCATGACAACCGCACAGCCTGTGCTGTAGATAAGAGAGAGTCAATGGCATTGGCTGGAGTTTCCATTGATCATAAAGCGTGAGAACGGGACTGGAACCCAACCGGTCAGCTGACATTGTGCTTTGCCCACCATCCTGGGACTTCCTGAGCCTGGTTCTGTCCTGAACCCAGGTCTCTCACCTGACTGCTCAGGGCCACACCCACAGCCCTGCACTCACCTGATCCAGCAGGGGCAGCTTTCTCAGGGTTTTGTTGCTGATGTGTGGGAAGCTAACCATGTTTTTCCTCCTCTTGGTATCCACAGAAGAGAGTGACAGAATGCCAGGGTATGTAGTCTACAGAAGAAGAAAGTGGACAAGTTACAGAGGCCTCAGGCAAGATACCATCTCGGGAGTCAAGTCTTCCAGCACCTTCCCCACAGCAAGGACGAGCCTGAACCAAGCGCGGGCCTAACTCTATTGGTAAGGTTCTTGCAGAGAAAAGCAGAGTGGTCAAGCCCTTGGCCTCTGGGCTGGAATAACTGCCCCACTTGCTAGCTGCAAGCCTTCAACAGGTCACACCCCTGACCTCAGCTTCTATCACCATGTCACTACCACGGGGACAACAATGGGACCGACTTCACACTTTCTGTGAGGTAAATGAGGCAGGCTATGTAGAAGATTCCGTACGTGTTAGCCATTATTATCACTCCCGCTCTGACATGCGGACGTTCTTCCTGCAAATTTCCCTTGGTGCAAAATATGTTCTCGTTTACATTATTGACAGGACCTAGTCCCCTGGGCTTCTTTCCCATCTGCACGGATTGATGGATGATGGAAGAGGTACTTTGACTGTCAATAAATAGCAACACTTAACATCACGTGGAGATGGTGGTTATGTGGCTAGAATGTGCTTACCATGTTTTGCTTAAGATGACAAAAAAGACTCCATTAAAAACTACCCTGGCCACCCACCTACCCTCATCCTCTTCTAGAGAAAAGACCCTAAGTAGCAGCTCCTACCTTGTGCAGCAATTGGGCCATTCTGACATTCTCGATCTTGGGTGATAGCTTTTCGGCTTGTACCAAAGCTTTACTTTCCACCTGGACCAAGCAGAAGAGAACCGGGATAGTGCATGGCATAGCTTCACCCCAAGCCACCTGGACATGCATTTTGCTTCTTAACAATCAACAAGATACACTTGAGGCCAGCTTTCCTGACCCCAAAGCTAGGAGGCGCTAAGAGGGGCTCAAAGACATACTGAAGGAATGTATGGGTGACTGAATAAATACTCCAACAAATGATCTTCCTAGCAGTGTTTATACTGGATAGACTTGTCCTACGGTTTTCACACATTAAAAACAAACAAACAAACAAACAAACAAAAAACAAAAACCAAGTCCACATAAGCTTTTCTTCAAACAGAACCTTAACTGGAAATCCTGGACACAGGAAGAGATACAAGCTTAGCTGCTCTTCCTATAGAGAAGAAAATGCCCACCGTCTTGCCACTAGAGTATCGATGCCCAGCCTGAAGGCCAGTGACCCGATCAGAAGAGACTCCACATCTAGAAGGAGGTGGAGGGAGGCGATCACAATGGGGTGCAGTGAGTCCTACAGGGCGGTAAGTGTACAATGCGGGCCTGTGACATAGTTGTGTATAGTCCACGGATAACGTCTCGAACGGTTATGTGTTTAATGTCCATTTGAGAAACCGTAACTGGCACATTAAACCTGTAATTTTGTGGTTGTTATTTAAAATAAGACTGAAATCTAATTAAAAAAAAAAAAAGAAATGTGAGTACTACGTAGATACGGCAAAAGTCAGGAAGGTGGCACTGAAGTGACTGAAGTTTAGCAAAAACAAGCGACAGCTTGAATCTCGGTCATGCTCTTTGAAGCAGAGCCCAGGGGACTTCCAGCCCTCTCTCAGGGGACCGAAGGACATATACCCAAAGCCGAGGCATGGCTGGGGCCAGACTCAAGTCTGTGAAACCTGGTGTATGGCTGCAATGAAGCAGGAATGGGGTGCCGTCCTTCAACTTACTATCACCGAGCACAGCTAAGCCCTCCACAGAGCTGAAATGATGGGGGGGACCTTCTAGACTAGGGATGTGATCAGAGGGAGAGGGTTCTGCATAGAGCAGGAGCCACAGCCTCAGACCCAACTAGGTTGGTTAGCCAATGTGCACTATATGCAGGACTTGGCAGTCTGTTGGGTGGCTGATGATGGTATCTGAGCAAATGCTACAATGGCAAATCTCATTGAGACCTAACTTCTCATCAAATAGTTTGTGGGGATCAAAACTTATAACCGGGGGAAGCCGGGATGGTTCAGTGGGTTAAGCGCTCACTTTGCAGCCCTGGGGACTGAGGATCGAATCCCGGCCCTGGCCCACGTGGACCCATATGCTGAACTGGGGAGTGCTCCCAGTTTGGTTCTCACTGGGATGAGACCCCAGCCCAGTTCCTGCCCTGTGCAGCCCCACCCACCTGTGGACTGAAACTATGTGGAAAATCCAATGATGTGCAACTATGGAGACTGTTCTGGGCCTTCCCCCTTCTTTCTGTCTCTGTCTCTGTCTCTGTCTCTCTCTCTCTCTCTCTCTGTAAAAAACAATAAAAATAAATCTTTAAAAACTTAAAACCATTGACAATGACAAGCTGGCATTGAAAATGAGTTGAGACTGGAGAGATACAATGAAAAGTACAATACATCAACCAATCACAGCCCACACTAAATACCAGACAAAGAGCATGGACAATGAGTGTCAACCAAGAAGGAAGAGAT
Organism: Craseonycteris thonglongyai; assembly: GCA_004027555.1. Lineage (NCBI taxonomy): Eukaryota > Metazoa > Chordata > Mammalia > Chiroptera > Craseonycteridae > Craseonycteris > Craseonycteris thonglongyai. The sequence goes on along the minus strand of PVKE010003365.1, from coordinate 19,807 downwards.
CTTGGATGCAGTCAGCCCAAGAGACTCCGGGGAGGCTTTTTGGGAATGGGGTGTGGCTTGCTCTGGGCTGTCTTTGGGAGGAAGGGTGGAGAACACGTTCATTAGGTGAAACAATAGTATCTGGGCACATGCCAGGGGTCTTCACTGCTCTGCTGGTTAAACTGGAGCATAATGTACATGGGGTTGTAGAAGGTACTCATTGCCAAGCTAAGGTACTTGGTCTTTATCTGATGGGCAAAAGTGAACCGCTGACAGTTTGCAAGGCTGGGAGTTACACAGACAAAGCAATATTTCAGAAAGATCCCTCTAGCAGCCAGAAGGCATAAAATAACGCTCATAGATACGGACTCTGGCTTTGAATCCCAGCCCCACTACTCATTACTCGTTTAACCTTTGGCAAGTTCTTCACCTGCCCTTGTGTGATATGGGGATAATAACAGTACCCATCGTATGGAGATAATAACAGTATCACCCTCCTGGGGTTGCTGTGAACTCATGTATGTGAAGCACTTAGCCCAAGGCCTTGCATGGACTAACGGTGTTTGCTAGAGCGCATCTCCCTCATTTGTAACATGAACAGTGACATATTTGCTCATTTCTCATGAAAAGGGAACACCATGGACTCAGAATTCATGGAGGAGATACACAATGGTGTGGAGCCTGAAATGATGAAAGGATGTTTAAATTGAGAGGAGATGAAACACAACTTCTGAGAGGTTAACCATTCTGACACTGACCTACATGTATCCTGGAATCTAATGGTTAAACAAATGGATGGCAGGTGGTAGGAAGCAGGTTTCTCATTTAGAGTGGAAATTTATAGATAATCAAGTTCTGCATTAACATGATGGGAATCATGTGATAGTGGATTAGAGTTGGAGATAGTAGCAGGCACTGCTGTTTAACTTAATACAGATACAGATGGGTACATACAGAAATAAATTATACATATGTGTACACATGCAGGTTAGTGTGTGCATGCACACACACACACACATTTCTTTGCTCTGTCAACTGAGAGGTCTTCAAAGAAATAGCATCCCAGTGGAAATAAGCACACCTAGCACTCAGACCTTGGTTTCTAATTCCATCCTCTAATAAGAGGAACCAAGGGTCCTTGGAGAACTCATTGTGCAAAATGATCCTGAAACATCTTGTAGTGACAAAGTAATGAAGTGCTCAAAAAAACAAAAAACAAAACAAAAAAACCTGGGATGCTGGGATAGCTCAACAGGTTGCACACTTGCCTTACAACCACAAGGTCCAGTGATCGAATCCTGGCCCTGGCCCATGCAAACCCATATGCTAAACTGCAGTGCAACTGGTAACTGTCAAGATGGCTCAGAGGTAAAGGTTCTCATCTCTCATGCGGGAGGTCCCCAGTTTGGTTCCCACCCCATGTGGCCCCACGTCCACCTGTGTTAAATGAAACTTTGTCACAACTAATGATGTGCAACTATGGAGACTGCTCTGGGCCCTCCCCCACTCTCTCTCTCCCCCCCTTCTCTCAAACAATAAATCTTAAAAAAAAAAAACCCCACAAAATCCACATTGATGAGAGTATGTCAACAGGGTATAGGCACCAACTGGAAGGGGCCTCAGTGGCTAAAGCTGGAGCAATTTGAGCAACAAAAGAAAGTAGTGTTGCATTATAACTCAACAAAACAAAGTAGTGTTGTAGTATAACTCAACAGAACACAGTAGCATTGCATATAACTCAACAAAAAGTAGTGTTGCATTATAACTCAACAAAACAAAGCAGTGTTGCATTATAACTCAACTAAATAAAGTAGTCTTGCATTATAACTCAACAAAACAAAGTAGTGTTGCATTATAACTCAACAAAACAAAGTAGGTTTGCATTATAATTGAACTAAATAAAGTAGTGTTGCATTATAACTCAACAAAACAATGTAGCATTTCATTATAACTCAATAAAATAAAATAGCATTGCATTATAACTCAACGTAAAAAGCCATGAACCCATATGGATATGATTTAATAAAGAAATAAAGGATAAGAGACAAATCTCCCATGCAGAAGAACTCCCAATAAATTATACTCTGCCCTAGAAGAGGAGTGCCTACATTCCCTAAGCTGGAGATAAGATGGGAAGGGACACAGGAGATTTTTTTCTTATACTGTGTGTTGTATATGCACAAGGATGTCCATTGTGTTATTACTCTTTATACCTTACATATATACTTATATATTCTTTTGTATATTCTCAACATTGAATAATAAAAACAACATTTTTTGAAAGTATTAGTGAATTACAGAATAAAATCAAGATCCTGATTTTAGCTTTTCTTAGCAGACTTAGGTAACTTGCAAGTAGGGTCTCTGTTTCCTCCTCTGTAAAATGAGGATGATGACTACTTTAATATTGTTGACAGAAGCAAATGTGAAACGCTAAATACCTATACGGGTGAGGGTTCTTTTCGAGCATCTCCTCATCCCCACTTCCAATGTCAAACAGATAGACTCCATTGGTCATGACCTGAGGGAGCTTTCAAGAGAAGTGATCTATTCTCTCTAATTAATTGTGGTCACAGCAATTAAAGGTAAGTAAACTCAAGTCTTTGTTTTCTTTTTTTTTGCAAATTTTGAGTACCAGAGGGGCTACAGAACAAAGACACTGGTATTTGCTATGTCTACAGTAAGATCTCAGAGAAGAGTGGTGCCCTAGGAAACAATGGGAAACAGTAGGTGAGCAGTCTCCCTCAAATCCCAAATGCACCCCAAATGTAGGTATTATATTGTATTGCATGTCTATTTTTCATTGATCCATCAATTCTAGATTGGCTGCTTGTGGCTATACTTTAAATGTTTTAATGTTTAGTCCTGTGACCAATATAAGTTCTTCTAGTCTGAGACTTCTATTTGCATTTAAACGGTGAATTCATTACCATAAATAATAGTGAATCACACTAAAAACCTACATTAAAAGGCAACTGAAATCTGGTTTTTGTTCTCTCTTCGGTTATAATTGACCATATGAATTTGATTCCTTTGCAATGCCAAATGATCGATTGTTTGTTTGCTTGTTTGTTTTTCTCAGGGAGTAGTGATGAGATACATAATGAAACAGAATGAATGACCCTACTTTCTTCTATTGTAGGAAACTCATTAATAAGCTTGTCACCTACAGGAAACAGCTTTCTGTTTAATGAAGAGAATCAAGGAAGGTAAAAGGAGTCAATATTTACTGGGCTTCCAATATCTGCCAGGCAGCATGCCTGTATTCTCTTATCTCATTTAATCCCACCGCATTCAGGGTCATTAGGAATAACTTTTCCAGTTCCACAACCAGCCAACAGTTAGAAAGACTTACTGATCTAACCAGGGGTCTCATAGCTGGTCTCTAAATGAACATCTGTCCCTGCGTGATAGAATAAAACGTTGTTTTTTTTTGTTTGTTTTTTTGAGCCAAACTGACAACATATGCAGGAGAACAAGATCTCAAATGCTCTGGAGAATAACAGCGTTTTTGTTTTTTTGTTTTTGCAGCTTCTTTTATATTTTTTAAAATTAAGGAGGGAATGTAGGAACTTTATATGGAGGTGGGAGAAAGCATGGCCAGGATTGGATTGGATTACAGGATAGTAAACAAGAAATATACATCTCTATGCTCATTACAACTTTGTCTACAATTGCCATATTGTCAAGGCATAGAAACAACCTAAGTGTCCATGGACCGATGACTGGATACAGAAGATGTGGTACATATACGAGGTATCCAGCGGAATATGATGCTGCTATAAAAAGAGCAGATATTGCCGTTTGTGACAACATGGACAGATCTTGAGATTATTATACTAAGTGAAAGAAGTCAGATGGAAAAGGACAAGAACTGTACGATTTCACTCATGTGGAATATAAAACAAAAAGTAACAAACAAGGACAAACTGATAGACAGAGACAACAGAATGGTGGTTACTGGAGGGGAGAGGAAACTTGAAGCAAGCAAAGGGGGTCAAACACATGGAAATGAAAGGAAACTAGACTTCAGGTGGTGAGCGTGCAATAGAGTATACATATGTCAAATTATCATTTTATAAACCTGGAACAAAGATCCCAAAGGATGTGGCCTTTCGAGTAAGTTGTGCAATTCAAACCGAGGGCGTGAGATGAAAAACTCTCCTCATTTAGAACTTGATCTTAAAGATGATGATCACCAATGACCACATCACGATATTATCTTTAGTGCTGTGGTGATCAGCTAGTTTTTATGGCGGAGTGAAAAGAAAGATACCATGTGTGTGTTCGGAAAGAAAACAGACCTTTTGGGGACATGCTCTTCCACATTCATCCAGGACACTTCCGGTACGGTTTCAGGAATACAGGGCAGAATAAAAGATACTGTGGAAGAGACACCCTAGCACAAGGCCTCTGCATATGCACGTTCCCTGCTCAATTAAGGCCTGGCAGCTCCGGAGTTCAAAGAACTACACTCTAGATAATACATTCTCTTCCCCTGATGTAACTCCAGGATCCTTACCTTCAGAAAGGTGAGATTTTGTTTCTCTGTTTTCAAGTTTGGTAAGTTGGTCAAGTTGCATTTCCTTGGCTTTTCAGCATCCATTGTAGTCCTGCAGGACAGAGAGTAAAAACTAAATTTGGCAGAAGCAAAATATAAGTCATGGCGCCCACACCCAGGGGTGCAAAGAACACAGGGCAAGCTTGTGCAGAGTGTGTGTGTGGCGGGGGGCAGGCTTAAAAGCAGCGGCTGAGTCCTGATGCTCCATTTGTTTTCCCTTCTGGTGGCCCATGAGGTCAGGGGAGGGGGCATCTTGGCATTAGTCCTCATGGGCTCAGGGCAGAACGAGACAGGAGCCAATGAAGGAAGACGAGCGAATGAGGTGGCAAGCAGGATAGTGACCAAGCTCAAAGAGCCATTTCCCCTGGGTAATAACTGCAGAGTAAACCATTCTCTGGCCACAAATACCCTTTTCCCTAAAATATAGATATACCAGGGGTGCCAAAAAAAAAAAAAGCATACATATTCTAAGCAATGCTATCTATGTATTACTTTTTGAAGTTGAATTGAATTTCAGTAGCGCTATGTAGTATGACGTTTGCTCAAAAGATGGCGTTCATCAAATGAATGCTGGCATCACCATGCGACAGGCGGGACAGTCAAAGAAAATGGCGGAAGCACGGTTGTCACTCGAGGAGCACAAGACCATTCTGAAGTGGTGTTTGAAATTCAAGAACATTGTGGAAGTATGACGATGGAGGCTTGAGTATCTAACAGAATCTCCACCACGCCTAACAACTGCCCCAATTCCTGGTAAGTTTGAGAAGCATGGTAAACAGAAACGATGTGTTCGGTGACACAGGTGGGCGGGCACTTTGATCAACGTGGCTCAAGCAGTAGTTTGCCATCATCAGAAATGTCTGGACACTGATGGCCACTACTTTAAGCACCTCTTGTCATTGCAGAAGTCAAATGTGACTAGTAGTTATCTTTTGTTATTGGTATATATTGAGTATTACAATTTTAATAGTTTTTCTTTTTCCTTTCTTAAAATGTGTATACTTTGGGTTTTTTTTTTGGAACCGTCTGTATTCATTATTACTTGGTAGCTTAAAGCCTATAGAAAAGACAAGGGGGACAACTGGTAGAAATGCTGCCCTTGGATCTCATTGGGCCACTTTTATACCTTCTTCATTCAGAGCACAGCCCTGCAAATAATTAACTCACTGCAAGATGGAAAAAATAGCTCGTATACATGTGTGGACTTTAGTTAGAGGGTGATCTATGTAAGTGGAAGGTAGAGTCTTGGAGGGCTCTTCGGTCACTGGTATACTCCTGCTATAATACAGTGCAGACCACTTTGAGACTCTTGGAAGTCCGTGTTCAGTATCCAACACTAAAAAGAACCAAGGAAACTAAGAATGCGTAAAATAGGGACAGAATAGAAACCAGTGCAAATGGTACCATGTCTTTTACAAGCCACTCCATTGGTACGTTCTTGCAGACACTATATTAAATAGTGACAGCATCACAATTATGAAGTTATTCTAGGATGAAAGACGTCACACCAATAGTTATTGCAGCATAATGCTGAAGGATCAGAAATGGCTTGTGTATATATAATGAGGTGTAAAATTATGGCGCATATTCTTCTGGTCGAGATGGCAGATCAGGTAAACGCTGTGCTCACCTCCTCTCAGGACATCAATTACAACTGAACTACAGAACCGCTATCATTGATAATCACCTGAAGTCTAGCTGAACAGAAGTCCTACAACGAAGGACACACAGAAGTCACCTCAAGATGGGAAGGAGGGATGGAGACATGGAATGGGCGGATCCCACACCCCCGTATGACCATTAAAAATCAGGAGAGATACCTCAACTGCGGAGGTTCCCTCCAGAGGAACAAGGGGTCCCAGCCCCACGCCAGCCAAACCCCCAGCCCCAGTCCAGGGCTCCACGGCTGAGGAGACATGCCCACAATTTCTGGCTGTGAAACCAGTAGATATTTCGGCTGCAGTCCCCGGTGAACCACTTAAATGGCCTGCGCACAGACTTATCATGGATGGACTCACTCACTCTGAGCTCCAGCCCTGGGGTAGCAGCTCAAAAGGTGTCAGGTACACATGAGAGGGACTGAAGTGTCTGACTTCAGGGTCAGGGCTGGATGGGCAGCTTTCTGCCAGACAGGGAATAATATGGGAGACAGAACTGATAGAATTTTGGCCATCGATTCAGCATGGAGGGTTTGTAAACTCCAAATACTGAGAAAGAATAAATACAGTTTTTCCTGCCAAAGCTCTGTATCAAATGCTCCCTCCATCTACTCCACAGTGAAGTAGGAGACAATAAAAGTCACTGTGCATCTCTTCAAGAAAGCGGAGCTCTGTATTCTGTTTAGTTTTGGTAGCTTTGTAGGTGGAGAGAAAATGAAACCCAAAGAAAATGCCGGGGGATCATGGAGTCTAGTCTCAGTGCTTCCCCAGATAGATTCTGAGCAAATCACTTACCTTCTCTATACTCAGTGTCCCCACCTGTAGAGGATAAAAGTGAGCTAGATGACCTTTAATTTTCCTTCCAGCTCTAAGCTTCTCTAAGTCTGTTAATCATTGCCAGTTTGGGAAACAGAGTTCTCTTGTCACCTACTTCATGAGTTCTCTCCTTTGGAGGATTCTGTGGTTATCAAAGACTATTCTGTGCCTTTCTTTCTTAATGCATTCAATCTGGCTTCCACTTAACCCATTACATTTAACCTACCCTCAGAGCTTCACAAATGCTACTGCTGATCCTTAAAATCTGTGGTGAGCTATGGAGGGAAGGAATAAAATGTTTTGTATCTTGTTTATACTTCTTGTGTGACGGAGTAAAGGTAACGGACTCAGTTTAGAGCTAGAGTGAATACAGCTTTGAGAACTGAAAATACAAATAATTTTTTTTTTCCTATTGTTTTTACATAAAGCTTGGAGTTTCCCTATCAACTTATACCAGCCTATACCAATCTTCTTCCTCTGGATTTCAACACTTTTGTCTGTGGGGGCCATTTTGGGCAACAGCTTTTGTGTTCATCATCCTGGGTGTACATATTTTCGTCTCATCTCAAGAACAGGGATGATGAGCTTCTATTTGATTTTTTATATTTCTCATAGGGTCAAGGACAATGGCTTGTCTACTGAAAACTCTTGGTCCAAATTTGCTGAAGAACAGGAAATCTAAGACAGGTTAGAATTTTAAATCAATTCATCACAAAATTTTACACCACCAGCTCCAAGCCAGATACGGTGCTCAGCATGGGGGAGTCAATGATAAATAAAACAGAATCCTTGCTTTCACAAGTTCAAAGTCTGGTAGGCAAGACAGATCCCTAAACAGACCCATGAACAGTGTTACTGTGCACACCGTGCTTTATGCACAATGCATAATCCATGTATACTGAACTTCACTGTCCAGGAAGGAAATCTTTCTTTTTACCAGTTATAATTTTAATATTTCCATTGCAAGTGTCAGTAGCTTGATCTTTATGGTCTGGGGGGTGAGGGCAGAAATTGCAGCCTTGTAGGACGTGCTGGGATTCCCTTTATGTTTCAATAAAGAGAAGATAATATACAGTTATTTAAGCTACTCTCACTAGTGCCAGAGATCGCCTCAGGGCCTTGCAGCTCTCCTTGGAAGTCTTCATGGTCATGGACTCAGACTCCTAAGAGCTGGAGGTTTCAGCGCCCATCCTGCCCATTTCCCCACCCTCTAGAGAGAATCCACAGCCACCAGCCTGCCTCTGCTAGAATATTTGAGACAGAGCTCAGGAGCTCCAGGCAGCCCACTGCACACCCAGCTGTTCATCTGCGTATCGTTGGTGCCCAGTCCCTGTGGAAGAAATGATACTGAGCAAGGTACCCTCCACTGACACCTGCCATTTTCCACAGAGTGACGAAGAAAACATCTACCTTCTCTTCTACTCAAGAGTTCTTGATTATTGAAGAACAGTGCTTTTTTTTTTTTTTTAATTTTTTTTAAAGATTTATTTTTGTTTTTTCTTTTAATTGTTTATTGTTTTTGACACAGAGAGAGAGGGAGAGAAAGAGAGATACAGAGACAGAGAGAGAACTGAACTGGGGGAACTCCCCAGTTCAGCACATGGGTCCGCACGGGCCGGGGCCGGGATTCGATCCCTGGTCCCCGGCGCTGCAAAGTGAGCACTTAACCCACTGAGCCATCCCGGCTTCCCCCTGAACAGTGCTTTTTAATTTAATTTTTTTTGCCTTCCCAGCCCCGAGTCATCCCCAGGTCTTCATTTCAAACCCCTCCTCATATGATAAGAGTATCCAAGTGTCCTAGAGAGAACTTTATAGTCAGTCACTCTGTTTTCTGACTTTTTATGACCTCTCTTGAAGTGGCTTCGGTATTCTGATCTAGAGTATGATCGAATCAATGCTAAGTCATGCATATAGTAACCTCTCATCTGGTCACTGTGTTTCTATTACAGCAGCCTAGACCACTATTTGCTTTTCTGTTTTCAGCTGTCACAACTCGTTGGGTTTGGGGTCAGCGAAACCCCTGACTCCCAGCATTCTGTGCTCCCAAGTGGGAGAAGCATGCATTCTAGCCAAGTTGCTGACAATTGGGAGGAGTTGCTGACGTGTCAAGCTTTGTCATCACCCTCTTTTTGGTGAAGACTAAAACAAGGAAAATAGACTCAAGCCACAGACACAAGTCCATGTGTGATGAAGGCCTTAGAACTCCACATACCAACCACGTCTGGGTGATTAAGCCCCTCAAGCAAGACTGGCCACGAAGGACATTTATAGTTGTCATTTCATAGTGTGACCTTTCCGTGTAAATGACCTCCCACTCTGTCATTTAAGCCTGAACAGGGACGCGTGGGTTAAGATTGCTGACTGCCAGCCATTTAAAAAGCATCAGAAGGGACACAAGTTACTTAATTCCTTAACTGGCTGATGGACTTCTCAAACATAAGCAAATGCCACCAACAAGCTACAGGCTTTTACAAGTCCCAGCTTTGGCATCATGCATCCCCCTAGTTAAAAACACTGCTAATACTGGGGATCACTCCAGACCCGCATGTCAAGTCCGCAGAGGAAGGCAGGGTTGCTGTGGCAGAAGGATCCACACATCCCGGCGAGCTCCTGTGTCCCAGCGTGGGCTCTGTTGACCTGGGAGGCTGCAGGACGCAGGCTGGGTGGGAACAGGCGGGTATCCGCCAGCCCCCCACCCACACGCGGCCAATGCGCATGGTCGGGGACTCAGTATGACCATGGGGTTGGGGCGTGCAGTGAAGATACAGAAGGGGAAGGGAGGAGGGAGAAAACTTTGTGCCCCACGGGATTGGCCTCGAGGCTGAAAGCAGTTTCCGGGAGAGGTCTCCTGGGGTCCCTAACAATCTATCTGTCCCCACCCCACCCCCACCCCCGTCCGCCCGAAGCCAGCGATGCCACGACATTCCATCAACATAAAAAGTCCCTCCTGTGGGCTGGGAGGCTGCAGAGGTTCCGAGCACGATCTCAAGTTGTCCCTGCCTCCTGTCCTCCGCCTCACACCTTTTTTTTTTTTTGTATTCTGTACCCCTACCCCCGCTCCCCCCACCTCTGCCCGCCATGGCCCCGACCTTGGGGCTCAGCCCCTCCGGGCCCTTACTCGGTTCCGCGGTGGGAGGTGGGAGGGGCTGCATCCAGCTGGCGCTGGGCTGGGCCGCTGCAGGGGGGAGGGCCACACCACCTCTCCCGTCGCTATAGAAACGATTTCCGCCCTTTTGTGACTTCGGAGCTGGGAGGACTTCGGGCCCACACCACCTTTCACGTCAACCTGAAAAAGACAAACACACACCTCGTTCCCTCCTCCCCCCATTCTCTTGCCCCAGTTCTTTCACGTTTGGGACAAGAATCTAAGGACTGGCTGAGGACAGAGATTCCAGGTGACAACACTATGCCTCCCTCTCCCTCTTCAAAGGGTGTCGTTATGGGAAGCTCACAGCAAGTCCAGCACAGAATGTATTCATCAGACCAGCGCTTTTTGAGCACTTAACCTTGCACCAGGTTTTGAAAGCAGGACAACTCAGGAAAGTTCAGAGTTGAGTGACAGTGGTGTGGCCAGGAAGGTCACAGTGTGGTTGGTCCGTGGTGGAAACAGCCAGGCAAATAAAGCTCTTTGAAAAGAGCGGGGCTGAATGGAGTTTTCAAGGACCAGGAGGGATTAGCAGTGGAAGAAGGCCGAGGGGTCTGAAGGCCCAGGACACAGGACCGCACACTGCATGGGCACCCTGGAGGTCAGCCAGTTTGAAATATCTAGAGGGTTGGAAGCCCAGAGGGGTGTTCAAGCCCAGATTTTATTTTAGAAAACGCCCCCTGGCAATAATGGTACAGAGGGCAGGGACTGCACGGGTGCCTGAGAGAAGTAAGAGTGACGACATTCGGAGTGAGGGGCGGCCAGTGGAAGCAGACCCGTTTTGAACAACTGCGGAAATGGAATAGGGCTTGGTGACCAGGATGTGAAGGGTGACAATGCCCTCAGGCACCTGATGTGCCAACAGAAAACACCGGAGGGGAAACCGTGGGGGTAGGGGAGACACACTTAGTGATCACTAGACCAGGCTAAAGATCCTGACCTGGCAGCCACAGGAGTGTGAAGTCACCTAAGCAGGGGACAAAGAAATGATTCACAGAATAAGACAACTGTGGTGGAAGGTTTGGGTGTAGGGGTCACAAAAGACTAGAAAGCTGCGAAATAATGAAGAGTAGGCAGGGAGGTGGGGAGAAATTATGAAAGGACAGGGCCCTGTGAGGCCAGGAAATACAGTGTATTAAGCAGAGTATGAGGAATAGGGTCTATAAGACTAGGGGAGAAAACCGTACACCGGACTGGGCAGCAGGAAGGTTACCAGTGCTTTCTGCTAGGCCCATGTTAACAAACTTGACAGTAATGTTCAAGAGAAACTATAACACCGAGAAAACAGTTCATCAAGCGGGTGCCAGATGATGAATCCATGGTATCAGTACCTAATACAGGGGAGGCTCCTAAGAAATGCTTGCTGTTGAACTGCACCATTATAGGGCATCTCAATGCTGTAACTGGAAAATATGTTTCTAAAAGGGGGTGGGGAGGGGTAGGTGAGGTCATATGACAGCATAAAAAACATACACTAGAGAAGAAAAAAAAGTCATAAGCCAATGCTCACTTTAATCATAATTCTAAACTACCAATTTTCACATTAATGTAGGTGTTTCCATAAAACAAGAACTGGGCTAAGTATTACACATTTTTTTAATGGTTAACATGATTGGAAGAATTTTTTATTAAAAAATTATCAGGAGTTGGTTGAAATTCTCACCATAAATATAAAATATCTATTAATAATTGTATCACAGAAAAGAGCATATCAAAACTTCTTCATTTTTATTCAAGGTTTTGACAATGAGGACTTCATAAAATGTCAAGAAATTCTATTGGCTGTACAATAACCATCTATTTCTAAGTTGGAGACATATGCTCTAGTATAGCAACGGTTTTAATGTGTAAAATAATTCTGAATTCTTACTGTAAAAATATTTGCTAAAACACAAAACATCTCTGCAATAAAAATGACAATGTAGCTTAAGTACATACAAGCTTTCAGAAACATCTGGAAAAACTGGGAATGTTTCCTTTTGCCAGATAAACTCTGAACAAAGTTAAGGTGCCATAAACCAGACAAAGCTAGAAAGAAATCTCACGCTACCAGAAAAGAACAGCATGTCATGGGGACTTGCTCCATGTCAAAAGGAAAAGCACTTAATGACAGTAACTCACTACACATAAGGGAAGTAGACATAAGCTCTCCAGAAGGAAATGACATTGCAGGATGATTGTTATACACCTACTTCTTATTGAAGTCTTGGTAGTTACTCAGAGAACACAATCACGAAATGGGCAGAGATCATTTATATGGCATTAGGGAATTTCCTTGTATTGCAATACCCTCTCCGAACATACACACACGTTGCAGCCGTGCCTCAGCTAGTCAGACAGTTCATCTCCACCACACTCAGCTAACTGGGGTGCTTGGATGCAGAGGCTTCACACGAGCTAATCTGGACAAGCCGAGGCGGAGACTCTGGTTTGGGGACTTGACAGCCATCCCTGCCAGGGGGCTGCTGCTGCTTCCGGAAGCCGCTGAAAGAGAACAGATCACCTGACGCTGAGGATGGCAGAAACCTCTTAGCCAAATAAACTAATAAGGCGAGAAACTAGTTAAGCATTATTCTGCTAGAAAGGTTCTATAAGTTATAAACAAGATCAAAAGATGGGGAAGTAGTAAAGAGCAGCACAGATACAGTATGGCCGATTTGCAAATATCCCCAGAAGGCAAAGTAATGATACCAAAACTACCGTAACTTGAAGTGTGAAAACCGAAACAGGTAAGTTGGGAGCAAATAACATTGGTTGTAATGATATAAAGAAATGAATTGGGTTATAATATCTAAAGGAGCAGAAAAATATATGCACTTTTTAAAATCCTGCAGAGACAAACATCTCCATAGTTGCACGTCTTCAGTTTTTGATGTGGTTTCCTTCTACATAGATGGGCGAGGGCCATGCAGGGCGGGAACTAAGCTGGGGGCCTCCGGCATGGGAGGCACACCCCCTCAAGTCAGGGGCCAAACTGGGGGGTGAGAACTGAACTGGGGACCTCCCGCATGGGAAGCACACCCTAGTTCAGCATATGCGTCTGCATGGGCCAGGGCCAGGATTCAATCTTTGGTCCCTGGGGCTGCAAAGAGTGCTTAACCCACTGAGCCATCCCAGCTTCCCTCCCAAATCTTTTAAGTCCTCATTAAAACCATAGAATTTTTAAACCAGGAAGGACTGTAAATATTACATTGTGCCTAATATTTCAGATGATGAAATGCAGACACAGAAATGAAGTAATCATGCAGCCTCAGGCCTAAATCTGTCTATGAATACCTCATTATTACTAGGGGAATGACCACTGTGGACCAATCAAGACTGTCACTGAAAAGAAGTCAAAGTAAACCCGAGTAGACTTGGAATGACATAGGAAAGGAGAGGGGACAAATGAAGACATATCAGAAAGAAGAATCTGGAGAAAGGGAGGTCTTAGCCCTCTTAGTGCTACCCTCTGCCAGCGGTACTAGTGAGGAATGCGAAGGGTAATTTAATGGTCTACGTATGAGCCGATATATTGGCCCGTCGCACTAAAAGGGTTAATAAAGTTAAGAAGGGCGAAGGTCAAGGAAGTCTTGCAGCCTCAGTGAGACTTGGCTGTGCAGCAAAAGAAGTCAGGTTTGTATGAGCTGGAGGTTGAGTTGCTGGGGTGTTTGGGAGGCTGGAGTGCCTCCCACAGGCCTGGGTGCTGCTGTCAGGGTGTGGAGGTCAGTGGGCCTTCAGCACACAGGTTTGCTGCCAAAGACATGCATCAGGAACCTTAAATGTTACTACCCTGACACTATTTCTACTCCTAGGAATTTATACTAAGAAAATAGTCAGGGATGTGCCCACAGACTTCTTAAATAAGGATGTTTCTGCTTACTGCAACCTTATTTATAACACTGGGGGGAAAAAAACAAAAGAAAAACTAAACCTGGATGCTCAATAAGAGATGATAAGTGATGCATAAATGCAAAACCTTGGTTTTGAAGAATATGTAACACTACATTTAATATTTACAGCTAGGAAACAGTCTACCAGTGGTCACGTTCCAAGCCCATGCCCTTAGTCAATGAACACACTCTACCTGGTGGGACCCATTTGGGCCTCCTGCTCTCGGCTGAAGGGCTGCATATTTGCAAGGGTTTCCTTGTGGCCTCTGAAGAAACTCTTCTTGGCGAGGGCTGAGGTTCTGATCTGATGGCAGCTGGAACAGACTCTACTGACATCACTTGTTGGAAAAATATACATGAAAAAGTTTGTCAGGAGATGAAGTCTAGTATATATGTGTAAAAACTACAGTCACATAATCTAAAAATTAAAAAGGCAATCTCATTTTTAAAAACTCTTCTTAACCAACAAAGATTTACTGAGAGCCTCAAACAGCCATCTTTTTGAGCATTTATGAGAGGCAGTGCAGTATGCAGACCTTATATTAATACATTACTTTCAGTCCTTAGAGCAAGGGATACCGATGTTACTACTGCCACTGTCAGGTCAGGAAACAGGGAAGTTAAGCCATGTGCCTGCAGTCTGACTGCCAGTAAATGTTAGACGCAGGTCTGACCCCCACGTTCATCCTTCTCACATTAACAGCAGTGTCATGTCATGTGTCAGTGAGACAGCACTTAGGCTCCAGGATACAAAGTGCGTGACTCCCGGGGAATGCAGGAGGAGCAACAGAGTCGGGAGACGTGTGTCAGGCAGTGTGGGAAGAGACGTGAGACTCTAGGTATCACAGCACGAGGGAACCTACAAGCGGGCGTGCATCTGTTTGGGTCAGTCGCGGGAGCAAGGGGAGGACAATCTGGGTCAAATCGAGGCTGGATGAGAAAGATGTGAGGATGTTTCCAGGCTGTGGGCACAGAGCAGGCAAAGTGGGAGGACCAGCCCCTGCTCCGTATGGGGGTGGGGGCAGGAACGGGGGCAGATCACTGGCGAAGTGGAGTCATGGGCTTCTCCTCGGGAGTGCCCGCACTTGGCTGACGGCGGTGTGCAGCGAGTGGAGCATGGGAAGGCGCTGTGCTCACCCGGGTGAGAGGGGCTAAGGGCCTGAACCAAGGGGGACAAGGGAGGCAGTGAGAGCAGACTGGCCCTCCCTTAGAGATCAGATGGGGGAGGCGGTGATGCACGAAGAAGGAGTGTCATGCTGTAGAGGCTCCTGTAACGGCACATGGCTTGGTGGTGCTGTGAACCCAGAGCGTAAACACCAGAGTGGGGCAGGTGCTGGGTTTCTGGGGGGAAGGGGACTGATGTGAGGACAGGTGGAAGATAAATTCACTTTCAGATAATGCTTGCTTTGAGATGCCGAAGGGCTAACTAAAGGCACATGCATATGAATGTTTTCTCTACGTACTCTTTTTAATGCTAACATTTATATTCTCCAGATCAGCACTGTCTCACAGCGTTTCTGTGAAGATGGAAATGTTCTGTATTTTGTGCTGTGCAATTCGGTAGCCTCTGGCCATTTCTATTATTATAGAGCACTGAAAGCGTGGCTAGCAAAGCCAAAGCACTGACTTATAAATGTTATTTAATTTTAATTGACTTAAATGGAATATTGCTATATGCTGTTAGTGCCCACCACACTGGACAGCACAGATCTTGAAATTTATCCCACCAATGAGAGGAACAAGTTACAACATGTGACAAACGAGAGACTCTCAAAGGCTACTCAATACATCATTAGTGGAACTAGAAATATAACACGTCCTTCCTAATTCTGAATCCCATTACTTAAGGAGTTGACTTTACTTCAAATATTATATATTAAACTTCCTTGTAAAGCAACTTGCTCCTGGGTATATAGAAGGATTTTATAAGGTCAGTTCCAATTTGGAAACTGAAACTTTACTTTTAGTTTTTAGTATGTCTTACAGTGGAAGCATAAGCAAGAATCTAAAGAAAACACATTCACTTTGTTGATGACTTTTTTCACATCAGTCTGTGGTAGGCAGAATGGCCCTACAGAAATGTCTAAGTCCCAGAACGTGCACATAGCAAAGGGAAGGAGCAGAGGTCACTAAGTTAAGGATCTTGAGATGGGGGATTATTCTGAATTGGGATGGGCCCCCTGTACACACACCCAGGTCCTTAACCATAAAGGTGGGAAGCAGGGGAGCGAGCATGAGGGATGAGATAGGTGACGGTCCCACTTCAGCAGTGGAGGGTGTAGGGCTTTGAAGACGGAAGTGGGCCACCTCTCTGAGAACACAGGCGGCCTCTAGAAGACGAAGAGGCAGGAAAACGGATCTTCCCCTGGAGCCCTCACAAAAGACCAGCACTTCCAAGAGCTGGATTTCAGTCCAGGGAGAACTATTCTGAAACCATTTTGAAAACATGGCATGTCTGCATGTCGTAAGCACTACGTTTGTGGTACTTTTTACAGTAGCAATCGAAAACTAATATACAGCTTTCTCTCTAAAAACCTCCGCATCTGAAATGCCATTTCTGGAAACCAGATCAATACGTCAACTAAAAAAGCACTATTAAATCCTCTTTAATTCAGAATACAGTGGAGAGAGAAATCTGACTCAATCAGTACTTAGTTCTTACGTTCAGCAAGCACTCAGGATCACGCTGTTTAAAGCAAGAGCGACCTCTACCATTAATAAATGGAGTCTGAACGGAAATTCTAGTTTCAAGTAACATTTATATTAAATAACTAAGACAACAATATATATCAATAAGTAAAACAAATCAGCTTAATGAAAGTTATATGTTAAAATCATCTGTTATATACTATGAACTCAAAAACATTTTAACTTCTTTTACATGAGAAACAAGTATTCCATGTTCAAGTTGTCACAAAGTTTAAAAGTTGTAAAAATGGGTTCTAATAGAAGTTTCTTTGAAAACACAAAAGGGTCCAAAATGTAGCAAAAGAGTTCTCAAGTCAAAGATTGAGCACGAAATAAAAAAATGAGAATCATGCAAAGTTCCCTGTTTAACTGTCTAGAGACAATGTGGTCCAGCGGATCAAGTGCAGGCTCGGAATCGGTAAACACAGGTTCAAATTCTAGCCCCCCAGTTATTAGTTCTAAGGATTTCTACAAATCATTTCGCCTCCCTGAGCCCCAGCTTTCTCACACTGAAAGGCAGCTATGACATGCAGGTGAGAGCAACTACCTCGGGGTGGCTGTTCGTGCTCATGGGAGGTCAGCCACAGGAAGTGCTGGGTGGCAGGGGGCTCAGGACTCTTGTCTGTGGTCCCTCCCTTTCCCACCCTACCCTGCTTTCTTTTACATATTGTAACAAAGCAACACTGGCAAACTGTAAAGGAAAACAGAAGCAAATAGAAATGCCCATTAAATACACCAAATACATTTCCTGTGTGAAGTTAAATGTTTTGGACTAAGCTTACCCAAAACATCACATTGGGATTTGGGTTTCTTCTCTTTCTTTTCAACGGGGGGTTTAGCCTTCACTTCTTTGTTTTTACTTTCTTTAACTTTGCTTTTTCTCACAGAGAAGTCTTCATCATTATCTTCACTCTCACTGAAATCAGAATTGTCCTCAGAATCTGCACCTAAAACAGAAGATTACACACAGTTTGAAAAGTGAGGCTTCAACGGCCTTGACTTTGTCTGCAGCAGGTTCTCGTGCCGCTTTGTGCTAAGCCATTCCCAGCGGTCAAACACTGTGAAAGAACACCACAGGCCTGAATCCTGGCCCCTGCATGTGCATGTTCACCTCAGCCAGCTCACTCACCAGCTGCACTGTGCCTCAGTTTCCTGTGTACAAAATGGGGACCACCATGGAACCTTCATCATGGGGTTGCTGTGCAGACTGAATGAGTTAATATAGCTGAAGCACTTAGAGTAACATCTGGTACACAAGCAAGCAAAATAGCACTGTTTGCTATCACTGTCGTTATAATTTCCTATCAGTAATGTTTACTTCTGATTTTGCCAGTTTAACTTGGCAACTTTTAAAAAGAATGGTAGGGTATAACGTTAGCTGCTCTCAAAAAGACCTTAACAGTAATAATAATAATAAGCCTTCCCTTAATCACACAAACTGCAACATTCTAGAACAGAAAAACACTGGGAACTGAGCAGACTACCATACAACAACCTTAACAGATAATCCTGTATGTCCCTTGGGACACACCTAATTTCCCACAAACCCTTTTCTGCACTGCATGGGATGAGGTAAGCCAGAGATGTAGTATGTTAGGTAGGCAGTCCTGCCCTGGAAGAAAGCATTGAGAACACCTGACACTTAAGGAATACATGCTTACTGCAGAAGATGCAGACCACACAAAGGAAGTATTAAAGAAAAAGAAGGTCCCCCCACAGTCTCACCACTCAGAGATTAACCTCTGTTATGCCCACCGTATATAATATCTGCCTATTTATCTGCATGAGATATATTTCATATAAAAACACATAAGAAAAATTTCAAACATACACAATAGTAAACAGTAACTATTCAACTATCATCAATATTTTGGCACATTCGTTTTGTCTTTCTTTTCTTGGAGCATATTAAAACAAATTGAGACATTGTCTCATTATATCCCTGTGTGCATCAGAATGCATCTAAAAAACATGGGCTTTTTAAAAAAATAAGACAATGTCATTATCATATCTAACAATGTTAACAATAGTTTCTTGTTATCTTCTACCCTGTCCATACTAGTCACTTTTAATATAGAGGAATATCTCCTACCATGCCTTTGACTGTTGAAGTAACCAAGTCAGTTGTCCTATAAAATGTCCTACATTCTTGATTTGTTTACTTCCTCGTGTGTCATTTAATTTATTCTTGCACCTTTTCCGTGAGCTGGAATTTTCTGAAGACTCAATTAGAATGAGGCTCACCTTATTATTATGGGGGGGGGGGGGGGGGGAAGCAAGAATACACTTCACAGGTGATGCTCTGTACTTCGTACTACATCGTATCAGAAAGCACATAACGTGTGGCTGTCCCGCTCTTTGTTGGTCCAGTTCATGCCAGCCTGAATTCTCCATTGCAAAGATACTCATCAGCCTTCCATTGATGATCGTTGACTACATTAATGATGGTCATTATGATCTTCAAATTGTAATTAATTTCCTTATTCTATCATTCTTGCCACACACATAAAATTTTAAGAACATGTACGGTAAGAGTAATCAACCCACATATTCACATAATTACTGTGCTATACAGAATTAGTCATGTAAGGCTAGCAGGTCACATAAAGGCTGTTATAAATAGTGCCTTGCAAAATCAAGTAATCATTTTAGAGTCCTAAGAGGGTCTAGGGTCAGGAATGGCAAGCAGTGGAAAAGTTTCTCCAAAGTTTCAGAAAATAAATGCCAATACTCTGGTAGTGCACATGTACTTCTCCTGACTTTAGAGAATAAACAGTAGGCGCTGGTATAATGCTACTGAACAAGCTTCTCTAAAGATGGGGTCCAGCTGGATTTCATCAATTGAGGGAGAAAGTAGTTTAAATAACCCAGAGGTGGTAAGGTGGAGCTCTCAGGACCCCAAGTCATCAGCACACCTTACTGGGAAATCTGCAATGCCCAACACTGAGCTTATAGATTCTGGGAATATTTGGATGTCCTTAAGAAAAGTCTAATGTTCCCTGTTATTTTCACTCTCCTTTTCCAATCAAAGGTCACAGATGGTCCTTTGTCTTCTCAGGTAGAGCGAGCCCATGCTGGGGTGTGTGTG
>PVKE010003364.1:0-72929 GCA_004027555.1 Craseonycteris thonglongyai | reverse complement strand
TTTTTTTTTAAATACCAGAGCCTGAACCTAAACCAGGGCCAATTGAACCAGAATCCCTAAAAATAGAACGCAGGTGTCAAGGTTTTAAAACTCCATGGGTGATTCTAGTATGCAATCAGGGTTGAGAATTAAGGACTCAGAAATGTGCCTTAGCTGTTGATGATCATTTAAATAAGCTTCTTCTCTACATAAGAAAGCTAGGAAGTTGCCCTTTGATTTTCTCTGGCTGGGCTGCTTTAAATAGCTTAGCGGGCTAGGCTGTACTGAGAGTTACCGAGGGGGAAGGATTTTAACCCCTTGGAACATTTCCAGCCCAACACCATCTGTAGTGGGAAAATGTTAATTAGCCAGAACATTCTGGAATAAGTACCTGCTGTTGGCAATAAAGAGCTATTGCCTTCTTAACTTTCAAGCTGAGCTATGGGAGAAAATGGTGAAATGGTAAGCTACGTTGAGAGCCAGCTTCTTTCTCTCACTAAAACTGGAACAATAATTTTTATCACAGTTTCCCGCCCCCCCCAAATTACCCATTCACAATGCCACTGAAAACCCCATAGCATTGAAATCTGAGCAAACAAAAATCATCTTGAACAAATAGTTCCCTTTGGAGTTCTTGGGAGCAAGAGGAATTAAGGGGCAAACTGTGATTATTATTACTTTCCCCACTGACGTTGGTCCCAAACGGGAAAGGGGATGAGCAGAGAAATTTTCTGACTTAACACATGAGCTTTTTCTTTCATTCTGAATGTAACTCTTGTAGATTTGGGTTGACGTTTCAGAAAGAAAAATATACTTTCTAACCAGTTCCATTTTCATTCTCTGACCTGGAATCTTCCCAACTAAAATAATTTTATCCTTAAAAAAATGAAAATTGAGCTAAACATTTGAAGGGAGAAAATGATGTGTTGGTGGAAGTGAAAGAAATAAAATATTCAATGTCTTCTTTAAAAATACAAACTCATGGGTTAAAAAATGCATTTAAAAAATTTTTTTTCAGGGAAGCCAGGATGGCTTAACTGGTTAAGCACTTGCTTTACAGCCCCGGGGACCGAGGATCGAATCCTGGCCCCAGCCCATGCGGACCCATATGCTGAACTGGGACATGCCTCCCATGCGGGAGGCCCCCAGCCCAGTTCCCACCCAGCATGGTCCCCTACTCACCTATGTGAAACAAAACCGTGTCGAAAGCTAATGACATACAACTATGGAGACTGCTCTGGGCCCTCCCCCTTCTCTCTATCTCTCTCTGTCTCTGTCAAAAACAATAAAATAAATCTTTTTTAAAATTATCTAAAAAATAAATAAAAGTTATTTTCTAATGTACAAAAGCTAAATTGTGTCCTCATATTGAATGGAGATTATCAACGGATATGATTGACACCTAGAAGTCTATGGATTTTTCTAAATTTGAGGCCCTGGATTTTTTTTTTTTTTTTAATCTCCATCCACTAAAAGTTGCTTTTTGACACCAGGGTAACAAATGATGCCCGAGAAAATGAAATGGATGAGAACCTGGAGCAGGTGAGCGGCATCATTGGAAACCTCCGTCACATGGCCCTGGATATGGGCAATGAGATTGATACACAGAATCGCCAGATCGACAGGATTATGGAGAAGGTGAGCATGTGGCAGTCAGTACATTTCCATTGCTCATCACTTACCGCTAGTTCTGTTGAAATAGCTACTGAGGTGTGAGCAGTATAATGAGAGTCTTAAACCATGATATTGGATTCAGGCATCCTGGTAGTTGGAAATTTTCTCCTTAATTTTTCAAGACAAAAATTTAGCAACAGATAAGTAAATAAGAGGATAGAATTTAGTCTAGCAGATATTCTTCAGAGGCACCTCTATTTCAGGCATTGTGCTAGGTAGGCACCATAGGATATGTGAAGAGAATAATAAAAGGGTGTCCCAAAATTCACACGATTTGAATTTTGCGTCATTTGTGCGGTAAAGTGTTGCCAACAAAAAATAAAGACAGCGTGACAGCTGACAGTTCAGGGTTATTAAAAATGGAGCTCTACAGGAAACAACAACGTGTTTTCATTGTTGAGCAATGAAAATTTACAATTTTTAATTATAAATCTGTGTTTTCTATCAAAATTACTTTTTGCGTGCATTTTGGGACACCCTTTTACCATTCCCACTGCCAAGATACTCACAGCTTAGGGAAGGCAGTTAGCCTCCAAATGAATTTACTACCACAGAAGATGTTAATTCAGCAAGAAAGCCACACATAAAATGCAAAGTTGGTTAGATGGGGAAAGATTTCAAGAGTCAGGGGTTGGAAAAAAAAATTTTTTTTTAAGTTGAATTTGAACTGAGTCTTGAAGGATGGTTAGTAGCTTGTCAAGTACATATGATGTAGGAATAGAATCAGGAAGTGGAGGAAAGAATGGTTATTTTCATTTAGCCAGATGATGAATATAAGCTTTGAATTTATAAGTGCCGAAGCTTTCATGATAATTCAAGAGGCCAAGATTCCATTTCTAGTCCAATAATGCACATGTCCAGATCTCAAAGTGGGAAACATAATCTTATGCAATTCAGTTCACACAAGGACACCAGATGTAGCTCTAAGACTGTTCCCATATTGTCACAAAGAGGCAGTAAAAAAGTGGCAAGAGTAGAATGGGAAGGGGTGGGTTTGGGGGCTTGAGACTGGAAGGGAATAGAAAAAAAAACAACACTGGAGACCTTTTATTAAAAGATTTGGGACATTAGAACCTGATGTTCCACACTACACAAATCTGACACAGTTTCTATGCCCTTATAGTCCACCTACTCCCCAATCAGTAGAGTCCTGAATATTGCTTATAATCTCTTTAACATCCAAATGTCTAAATGGTAGAAATAGTTTAAATGGTAAGTGTGCATCTATAATCAGTTCTAGATGGCTAATCTTATATTGTGTGTTTATTCCCTGGGAGATATTGAAGTTTTAAGCCTGAGACCTGGAATCTCTTTTTAACAATTCATTCTAGTTTAGTGAACAGAGAAGGATGCTTTTGAGATCTCTTGAATTATAAGGCTAAACACTCAAGTTTCTTGGTACCCAGACAGTCTCCACTGACTTGAAGAAGGAATGAGTAGACATAAAGGGAACTCTTTGCCCTAGTGTTCTATGCACTCCATATTAAAAATAACCTGGTGGCATAATATTTTGCCTGATCAATATTAAGCTACACGAATGTTAGTGTTGGTTGGCAAAATGCTTGTGCTTTGCTTACTCTTACAAGTGTGACATACTTAGCATGTGGAAAGAGCCTTTGATGTACTAAAGCTTTTAAAGCTGAGCAAATCAATAGATTTTAGAACAATATTGAGAGTTTCAAAAAGCACCGGAGCCGACACATACTGACCTAACCCATTATGGCCCAGAAACATGAACTAAGAGATAATTGCTGATCTACCTTCCAACTGAAAAATGGTTTGAAAAAACAAGAAGTATTCCTTTTCTATCAATGGGCCCAATTTATTCACAGATGTAGGGAGATAATGTAGCTCTAACTCCATTAGAGTTCCAGAAGGAGGAGTTTACTAAGAAAGAAGGGTCAACCTTTACTGACAGAGTTGGACCTCAAGCAAGAAAAAGTGTTCCTGGAAAGGCAAGTGGCATTTTAATTCTGCCACTTCACATTTCTAGTTTTCTTCTTTAGGGAAAACCTTTCATTTTAGGCCCAATTTACTACAAGGACAAAGACGTATGCAGCTATATGGTTTAATCTAAAGTCAAGCAAGTGAACGGGAAACAGCCATTATGGTTTGTATCATCCCTTGAATGCTGAATTGCTTTAAAATAGAGAAGCAGTCCAGTTACAATGGAATAACTAGCACATTTTCCATCCATTTTTATTATTATAATTTGAACATTATTTTGATAGAACCCATTTCAACCCAGCATTGCCCTCAAACGATACATGTCAAATGAGCTTCACAATTATTAAAAGAATTCCACCTTCTCATGTATGCTCTCAATTCTGATAATAGGAAATAGTATGCAAAGGTCTCCCATATACCTAAGATTAAATTGAAATCACATAGTAGAAATGAGAGAATTTTCTGATGTTTCTCATTTGCTCATCACCCCAACCACAACCTTCACCCAATTCTATCAATTATGATCCTTTCTCATCACTGGGATTAACAGTGAAGTTTTTGGAGGCAAAAACAATGCAGTTTTCAATATATCCTCATGGACTGCCTAGAAATTACCTTGCTTATTTAAAAACTGTGCTTTCTAACTTAGAGGACACACACACACACACATACACACACATATATATATATATATATATATATATATAATGTTAAAAAGTACGATTATTTCAGAAAACTAAAATGGGGCAAATTTATATCAGATGCTTTATGGGAACTGTTGCTAAGGAAAGAATTTAACGATGTCCAACCTTCAACTTAATGTTGTCAGTGGTACATGCCATCTACACACTGAAATGCAATGAGGCTGAAGTTTTAACATTTCTCAAATTCTCCTATCAATGAGGAAACGTGACATTTGAAAACTAGGATCTTGGGTCCAACAGGGTTTTCCTGCTTCATGACCTGATTCCCTCATTGAAAGATAATAAGAGAATCATTCAATCCTGGGATCAGAAAGGGCTTCCATGTGGATTCGTGAGCTTCCACTTCTGGAAGTCTGAGCTGTGGCCTCAAAGCTACTTGCCATGGTCTGAAGTTGAGAAGATTTTCAGTGTTCAGAAGGGTGGACTAACCAGCTCCTTCTAACTCTCTTACTGGCTCTCCAATGGGCATCCTGACTTTCTCACAAGGGCAAATCATGTCACATACCTAAGTATGCCAGCAAGTTTAGGATCCTCTACACAGAAATATGAAAACTGGGATAGAATATATTCCATAAGTAAAGTTCTAGATCATAATAAATAGAAGGAATGCAAGGGCATTCTCTAAACAACAAGAAGACATCTAAAAGGAGATTATCTCAGGACTTTTTTCTAAAAACTACTTCTATTACATATATAAAACAAAGATGTGAGATGCCTTTTGCATCAGGTATTGCTGTATAGGCTAGAACTTTGATATGCTTCAGAAGAAATTTAGGTGGAAATCACAGATTTGAAGACAGGTCTGTTTCAGCTCCTCCCAGATCCTTTACTGCAAAATCTCCTCTCGCGCCACCATGTGAAGCCACATCAATGCATTCTTAATGCAAGAGGTCCTAGAACATCTGCCTCCAAAAATGCCATCCATTTATAAATGGATGATATTTTTCATTTGAGGTTTTCTTAGAGTATGGTCTGGAAAAATAGCATAATTTAATCTGCAGTAACATTTCACATTGGTCTGAGCCTGTAATTTTCCTTTGCATCAAAGAGTTATTGTTTCTGATAGGATTTGTAACCAAAAAAGGAAGATTTCAGAGCCAAGTAAAATTGGGGAGAATATTATTTCTAAATTACGAACCTAAAGTAAAAACTATGAGTTTATAGATCAAAATAATCAAGGAAAATTAATGTTCTCCCTTGTTTTTAAAGTCAATTCTTGGTTATCTAAACAGATGGTAGGGGGCTATTGCCAGATAATTCAGAGTTATGAATAATATAGAAATATTTTTATTTCAACTTGGCAAACTTCCATTTGAATATGGATTACTGTAGTGTCCTGGGAATTCAGAAGTAAACTGAATAAAGAAGATCTAACTTGATAGAGATTGCAACCCACCAAACACAGTAGTACATACAAAATCAGTAATGAATGAAAAAAATCCCAGTTCATAGATAGAACTACCATAGTACTAGTGGGTCATATGATATAACTCTGTCTTCAAAAGGAAGCTCTCTAGTGGAGAAAACAGTCATGAGAACTAAGATCCAATTTCTATGATCATGTCAAGTACTGCCCTAAGCAATGGCCCTGGAACACAAAATAAGAGAGAGTCAGTCTGATTGGGGTAGTTTCAAGATGTCTTCATCCAAGAGAGGGCCTTTGAACTGGACTCACACGAGTGAATGGAATGTAAATGGATATCCTGAATTCTGTTTTCTTTCCCCCATTTCTAGGCTGATTCCAACAAAACCAGAATTGATGAGGCCAACCAACGTGCAACAAAGATGCTGGGAAGTGGTTAAATGTGCCCACGTATGTTCTCTTCCAAATGTTGTCAGGCAAGACAGCACCTTCAAGCTTTTCTCATGGTATTACCTAGTAGGTCTGCACACATACACACATCAGCCCACCCTCATTGTGAATGTTGTCTTGTGTCATCCATCAGTTTTCCCAAAATATTGTGTGTCTTTTGTTCTTTCTGGGTCTCTTTCTTTCCAAAGGTTGTATATAGTGGTCATTTGATGGCTCCAACTCCCTACATAAAACATCTTGGGTTTCGTTTTTCCTTTTCTGTCCTCAGTGGCGTTTGCTGAATGACAACAATTTAGGAATGCTCAGTGTGCTGCTGATTCTTTCAATACACAGTATCGTTCTTGTAAAACTGTGACATTCCACAGAGCTACTGCCACGGTCCTTTCTTTGGGTGTCAGGCTCTGAAACTCAAAATTCACTGTCTTTGGTTCCTCATGGCTCTCATCTGTCTTTATGATTTCATGATTAGACAATGTGGAATTACATAACAGGCATTGCACTAAAAGTGATGTGATTTATGCATTTATGCATGAGAACTAAATAGATTTTTAGATTCCTACTTAAACAAAAATCTTTCCATGACAGTAGCATACTGATGAAAAAACACACATACATGCAATAGCAAAACAACAATGCATGCTCAGTATGAGACACTGTCAAGATTAAGTTATACCAGCAAAACTGCAGTAGTGTCACTTTCTTTCTCTCAATCTATGGACTTATTAGTCATAATCATCCTTTCTTTAAAAAAAAATAATTTTAAACAAAGATGGATTTGACATACTCACTATTTAATCATCTCCAGCAAAATAAATGATTGGCTGAAATGTCAAATTGATGTAATATAGGGTTTGTTTGTTGCTTTTGAAGGGTATGTTTTGGGTAAAGTAAATCTTGCTGTGAAACAGTGTGGAGATGTAAATTTTATAAGGCTGACTCTTATTAATCACCATTTCCTCTGTGGTTTGTTATCAGTACAATTCTCTGTTGCTTATTCTAGAGCTATGCATACCAAATTGCTGAGATGTTTAGTAGCTGATAAAGAAACCTTTAAAAATAATATAAATGGATGAAATATAAATTGTGAGATAAATATCATTACAGCATGTAATATTAAATTCTTCCTGTCTCCTCTGTTGGTTTGTGAAGTGATTGACATTTTGTAGCTAGTTTAAAATTATTAAAAATTATAGACCCCAGATGTCTGCTTTTACTTCTTCGTGGACCCTGTCTGATTCTGCACTCATAAGAAGAAGAAGCCTGGCTACTCTACCCCATTACTCCTAAGAAGCCAGTTCTGTGTGCTGTGGACACTATGAAAAGAACAAAGGTGTCTATTTTAGACATGATTCCAATGGCAGTTGAAACTTGGCTTGAGTCTTATAATCTGTTTATCATATATACTTGTGTGTAGATTCAGTGTTGGCTGTGGGAGGATATATAGTTTTACAGAAGACATAGAAAAGAAAGGAAGAAGAAGGAAGGGAGGAAGGGAGGAAGGAAGGAAAGAAAAACAATCTGTGACTCTGAATTTGCCCTACATAGATTTAGGTATATCAGGTGTCAGTCCACTCTTAATCTTTCTTCTTCTCCCCAATATACTTCCAAAATTGGACCCTCCACAACCACCAGCATGGCTGCCCCACTTATAAAAATAGTTTTATTGACATATCAAACAATTCACCCATTTAATTGAAGTATATAATTCAATGGTTTTTAGTACATTGAGAGTTGTGCAATTTGTGTTGAGTATTTTTATCACCCTCAAAAGAAATGCCATACCTATGAGCAGTCACTCCCATCCCACTTCCCCCAGCCATAGGCAACCACTCATTTATGTTCTGTTTCTATAAATGTGCCTATTCTGTACATTTTGTATAAATGGAATTATACAATATGTGGTCCTTTGTGGTTGGCTTCTTTTATTTAGCATAATGATTTCAAGGTTCTTCATGTTGTAGTATATAACAGAGATTCATTCCTTTTTATGGCCAAATAATGTCTGTTATATGGAAAGCATGTTTTGTTTGTTTATTCATCCATTGAGGGCCATTTGGATTGTTTTCACTTATTGGCTATTATGAGTTATATTGCTATGAACATTCATGTACAAATTTTTATGTGGACATCTGTTTTCAATTCACTTTACATTTACCTCTTTTTCTACCATCATCACCTCTACCACCATCACTCTACTGCCATCACCACTGCCTCAACTAATTACTACCACCTTCACCTTTCCAGTGCCTCTGCCACCTCCCCATCCTCTTAACTGGCACCTCCACCACCTCCACCTTTATCACTGCTACCTTCCGGGTCAGTGACTACTGCCACCCCCACCGGTACTTCCACTACCATCTCCTCCACCATCTTCCCCAACACCACCGTCACCACCATTACCTCCTCTGCCTCTCTCCTATCCCATAATAGCAATACAAATTAATTTATCCTGGATGGCCTGGTTGGCATTCCGATAATTTCACTAGCAGTTCTGAAGATTAGGTGAGAACCATTAAAAAGGAAAAACAGTGATGACAAAACTCATTCTCAGTAAATGTTTGCAGATCTTTGCCCTCTTCCCAAGCCTCAGAATAGGTTCTAGTGATTCCCCAGATGCTCAAAGAAGTTATTCTAAGGACCAACTGTAACATATGTATTTCTTAAAATGAAGGTAGTAGAGAGGGTGCTAGAAGACAGAGACAGTGAATAGATATATGCATATGTCAAAGCTGCTAAGGGGTCAATGTAAGGGCTGTATTAAAAATTCTGTTCCAAACTCCATCTGTTCTCAGTCAGGCGAGTGAATGTACTTCCTCCACATTGAGCAATTAAAACCCCACACTAGATACACAGGAAGGAAGGTCTGGGCATTTTGCTTTAAGGTCCATCACATAATTCATTCTGAAGCATATTTCCTTTGCTAATTGAATTTGTCTATCCTCAGTTCTAATGCAGTCAGCTCCTTTCAGCTACAGGAAAACATTCGCTGAGGTAGAATCAGCTCTGGGTAATGCACCAACTCAGGAAGTACATTAGAAATACAATGATTGGGGTAAGGTGGAACTTCCTAAAGGATCAATCTTCTATCTCCCTCCTACATGACCCTTCTATAAAAGATCAGAGTTTAACAGTGGTCTTGGGTCCTAGTAACAGAATTCTTCCCTCTGTCCGCCTCTCTATTTCTAGTTTTGGTTATCCTTCTTCCACATCATCCTCCAGCAGTTTTGACCAACTTTCCCCAATATTAGTGTCACTGAGTTGTCAGCAAATCAATGATGACCCTAGGAATTAAGATAAAGGGAAGAAAATGTATACTTTGTGATCACCCCGTACATGTCAGGTGCTAAGTGCCTTATTTATGTTGACAATAAATCCTCTTTAAAACTTTGCATTATTATATACGTAATGTCCCATTTTACAGAAGAAGAAATTAATGAGTTTATTTGAACAAGATCTCTTGGATGGTAAGTGACATAGGCATGATTCAAACCAGATGTGTGTGATTCCAAAGTCATAGAGAGATCTGGAAGATTAATCCAGGATTGCACCTCTCTCAGTTCAACCAGCCAGGACACTCCAGGAGATAAGATGTTCTGCTTCACAAAAATCGGCAAAGAAAATGTACTAGACTTTTTAGCAAAAGGTCTTAGTGAACCTGCCTTTCATTCATTCCCTAATTTATTCATGAAATATTTATTGAGCTTCTATGTTCTGAGTATTTTGAGAGCATAGCAGTGGAGGAAAAAACAGAGGAAATTCCATATATTCATTGAACTTACTACACACAAGTGGTGGGTTGGGGGAGGTAGATAAACCAACTAGTAAAATATAAAGTATATCAGATGGCAAGTGTCAGAGAGAAATGTAAAGCCATGCAGTGGGTAAAGAACGCAGGAGATAGTGAGAGAGAGTGTTATTTTAAAATAAGTGATCAGGGTAGACCTCACAGATAAGGTGAAGTCTAAGAGAATTCAAGGTTGAAATAACTAAAATATGTCCAGAGTGAACCCATTTGGGAAGTAGAGGACGGGAGTGATGATATAAATGTACAAACGACCTACATATTTGCATTTAGTAATACTGGAGTACCTATTCTGCAACTCAGTCAATACTGGTTTTGGGTATTTCCTATACTGTCCAGAAGAAACTTGCGCAATCCTTGGCCCAAGCAATGAGGCAAATTCAGAGGATAAAACAAACTGTGTGCAAGCAATGAGTATAAAGTCAAATTTTCTTAGGAGAGTAGAAAGTGTTGACTTTATGGTTCAAGATATAGGAATTCTCGTTCTAAGTGGTCTTCATACAATCATCCATTTACTAAGTTGCTCAGGTTCGCCATCTAGGTTGCAAATCCATTCCTTAGAATGTAGAAGGCTTTGGGAAACAAGGAAACTAAGGAAAAGTAAACCTGTAACAATTCATTTACCGGTAACCATAGTACCCACAGCTATTTCCAGGAGTAGTTGCCAGAGCACCTAACTATTCTAGAGTCCTATTCCCAGACACGGTGCCACCTGCTGATCTTCTCCACCCAGCATTACAAAACCATTAGCTCCTCCAGCCTCTTCCATAGGGGTTTATTGTCTTGACTTCATGATCCTCTTTTTACAAGCAACTTAGAAAAGTTGGGCCCAGAATCCTATTGATACAGCTGATGCCCTGCCCACATCCTCTAAGCACTTACCTCTACTCACAAAAAGCTGTTTGCAGTGAAGAACCAAGGAATTCTCTGCCTGGGGTCAGGAAGCACCAGAAGTGCTGAAATTAATGCCCCTGGGAGCAGTTCTCAACCGAGGATAGATGGGGATGGGTGAGTGGCTACCCCATTTCCTTGGCCCCAGGTTGAGATAGCTCTAGGCATGTGTTCTACATGGTCCCCCAGAAGTCCCTCAGTAGAATCGCTCTCCAGTTCCTCACATAATAACTTGGCTGGTCTTTATCACTATCTCTATTAAGGGGTGTGTGTGTGTGTGTGTGCATGTGTGCATTTAAGATTCATTTTATTATTTGAAAAGAGGTGACAGAGAGAAGTGAGGAGGGCCCAGAGCAGTCTTCATAGTTGTACATCATTTGTTGTGACATAGCTTCATTCCACATAGGTGGATATGGGGCCGCGTGGGGCAGGAACTGAACTGGGGGCCCCCACCTGGGAGAAGAGAACCTTTGCCACCCACCCGGCAGTTACCAGTTTGGTCGCGTTCAGCATACGGGTTTGCACAGGCCAGGGCTGGCATTCAGTCCCCAGACCTTGCAGTTGCAAGGCAAGGGCTCAACTGCTGAGCTATCCCCACATTGCCATTGTCTGTGTTTACTTAACTGTCTCTTTCTCACCTTACTACGTGTGTTTCTTAGAATCTCTTCTCAAATAAACTAGCTGCCTCAAAATCCTTGTTCCAGGGCACTGCTTCTGAGGAAGCCCTACCTGACAATACTTTCTCAAGAGTTACATGCTGGCTTCTAAGCATCTCCCCCAAAACACTGCCATAGAAAAATGTGCTGCCTTCCACTTACTTCCTAGCATTCTTTGAACCCATCCTTCTTCAGGGAAATGCCTCTCAATTCCTACTACCTGCATTTAAAAACTGGCATTCCTCAGTGGTGAACAGGGAGCTGCATGTAAAACAATACCAACTATTGCCTGAATCCTTCATCTGTGAAATCCAGCTTCTGCCCCTTATGCACCACCACATCCTCCCCAAACAAGGGATAGGGGAACAAAAGTTAATTGTAAAGGGCAATGTGCTGCCTCCAACAAAGTTATAAATTAAAGGGCAGCATCAAGGTTGCTATGGAAAAAGAACTCAAGCAGGAATCTTAAGATTTTCCTGAACCTTGTTTATGTATATCTATAAAAAATGGATATAATGCTGCTTACTTTACCTATTCCAGAGGATGTTTAAGAATATCAACTAGGATACTGTTCATTAAAATGCCTTATAAATCTTATGTGCCACCCAAATGATGATTAAAGTGAAAGGAAACAGAATCAACATCATCAAAGGTAGAAAGAAATAGGTCTCCTTCGCCACTTCTAATCAGAGAATTCACTCATTTCATATATGCATATAAGATGTATTCACTGAACTTCATCTTAAGTTTAATTAAATTAATTTTCACACCAAAGATGTTTCACACCTCTGTTAAATCTACCAATCAATTATCCAAGTATCTCCGTGTACCAAATTATATCTGTTGATTTGCTAAATTTTTTTACCACTAAAGTTCTGCCTTTCTGAACTTTTTCTTTACCCAATGTCATAAAAGTCAATGGCATTAACACTCTTTGCCATTGTTTGTATTTAAAATAGGAACTATTCCCTAGGTGATATGGTGAGAATCAAATGAATTGTACAGTTCTAATATGACCCATTGCTATCATTGCTGCCAATATTATGAATGATGATAAGGCAAACCAGGCAAATGATCCAAGAAATATGAACCTTCTGTAACAGTCAGCAATAGCTATGAAACAAACCACCCCAGAACGTAATGATGACTTAAAACAATAAATGTTTATTTGCCCAGAAATTCTGAGCGTGGTAAGGCTGGCAGTTCTG
Organism: Craseonycteris thonglongyai; assembly: GCA_004027555.1. Classification (NCBI taxonomy): domain Eukaryota; kingdom Metazoa; phylum Chordata; class Mammalia; order Chiroptera; family Craseonycteridae; genus Craseonycteris; species Craseonycteris thonglongyai. The sequence goes on along the minus strand of PVKE010003364.1, from coordinate 60,255 downwards.
CTGGTGTTGGCGGGGCTCCTCTTGTGATTAGAGTCCACTGCAGGTCAGATGGGAAGACTAGCCTGTTGGGGTTGGCCAGCTGTTGCCTGAGGCTCCTCAGCTCTCCTCTATGTGGTCTCATTCTCTAGCAGGCCAACCATGATTTGTTCTCATGACAAACTCAGAAAAGTTGCAAGAAAGGGAGCAGAAGCATGCAAAACTTCTAAGCTCAGAGCTCCCATCAATTTCTTGGCCAAAATAAATGACAAGACCAGTTGAGATGCAAGGGGTAGGGAAATATACTCCACCCCTTACTGAGAAGAGTTCAAAGTCTTATTACAAACAGCATAGACATAGAGTGGGGGGAGTAATTACAACCAATCTACCATGACCTCAAAGAGGCCTATGGAATTCTCCTTCTCTCTTCTGTGTCCTTATAATCTTACAGAAACCAAAGGTTAGGGTGAACCCTCTGCATGCCTCAGAGTATCCTAATATTCTTCCCCTGTAGTAGTATTCAGAAGAAAAACTCTAGGGCTCAGAGGGCCAGCAGCCCTTGAAAGGATTTGAGAAGCATGAGCAGAGTGATTGTAGGACTTGTAGGACTAGGGACTGCTGTCAGGATGTGGCAGGCTGTCCTTAAGACTGACCTTAATCCTCAAATAATGAAACGAATCCCATCTATTCAAAGCAATAGGTTTTGGCACTATCATTAACCCCTAAACAACAAGAACTTGAAAGAAAACATTTCAGAGTATTCAAGATAGACTGGATCCTCAATCAGCACTTGACAAATACTCTTACTCTGGAGATGTCTGGTTTTTCCCTGCCATCTTTTGTTTCTATTTTGTGGGAATTTACACTGAAATTTCAGGGGGTGAATGGGGAGGCTTTCCTTTAGCTTCCTTTCCTTCCAATCTTTTCTGTACAAAAATATACTGTTCTCTTTGCTAAGAGGATAAAAAAGACTGATTATTCAGGAAAGAGAAAGAAGTTATGTGTGTCAGGGACAGCTTAAGTATACACAAGATGCATCCTGGCTGTCCGGGGGAGTAGGGATGTAGGAGGTGACTGCTATCTTCTGAGGCACTGTCTTCCTTCTTTAAACAAACCATGACAACCGCCAGTTTAGGAAAGATGAGACAAGTGGTAATGGTGTATGTTTTTAAACTTTCAAAGGCTCTGGAGATAGAAAGCCCTAGAAACCTAAGCCCATACTCTTATCTGTTATGAAAGGCAAAACTCCAAACTAGGCCAAATAAATTCTCTAAGGGGCTACAACTTCTTTACCTCTCCATTAAAAATCCACTTTGCTTTTCATACCTATTGATTTGAGCATGACCGTGGCCCATTTGAAATTTTGCCCACTGAACTTTCATGGATCCACCTTAAATGCAAATAGCCTGTTCAGCTCAAGATATCCCTACCAACTCTCAACATAATTTTATTGCAGAGCAATGATGTCAAGCTGATGAGACCCTTAGCAGTGCCTCAAAAGTGTTTTCCCCACTCTCCATGGGCTGAATTAACGGGTGTTACAGGCTGGCTCCTCACAAAACAAAGCCTGCAGTAAAGGCATAATACTAAGTAGTTTATCTGGGAGTTTGATTTTAGGGAGCAGAAATGAGGGATGGGACAGTGAAATGGTGAAGGAGAGAAAGCCAATGCAAGAATGCATTATGGAGCTAGCCAATGCTATAAGCACCTGGGTGTTTGATTCTCATGGGACAGTTAACAAGCCTTATGAAATGTATACATTTTCAGCTTCCTGAAACAAGGAAAGGAGATTTATTCATTTGTTTCCATGTCCCTTTGATCCAAAGTACTAACAGGGCAGGGTAGTAATTTCCCTGTATTTCTGGGCTGTGTGTATGGACATCAAAGGGTTCTTTTCAAGGATGTCCTGAGCAAGTGGATCAAAGAAGCCCAGGGGGCTGAGGTGGGCACCACCAGTTTCATGTAGACTGATGGAAGTCTACATGAAATGGGTTGCTACTGCTGTTGCTGGAATAAGAGACAGGGACAAGAGAATTTGAAGGGAAGTTTAAGAAGCATCTGATGTGCACTGCATACAGTTGTGCAGGTTGCATACTGCTCAATCCTAAAAGAGGCCATGCACATCATAAAAGTAGTTTTATACTTCTCTGTTCCATGTATATGGTCTCAACTGAGATTTTTGTTTGAAAGAACTTTTACTGTTAAAAAATATATATATATAAAAGCAATAAAACTAAAACCTATAAAAACCATTGTTTTAAAATAATTTGAAGGATCAATAGAAGGAACACACTGAAGAATAGATGGAAAAACTCAAGTTCTAAAGATTGGTAGTGGATCAAAGGTTTTTAGGTGACAACCGACAAGTAATGAGGAAGGTTTTGTTTTTGAGTCCTGACGACCCACAGGTAAAGAACCAGAAAGTTTAGCATGAGGAGGGAGATAAGAAAAAGAGGCATCAAACAGATTCTGGCAGAGAATCTGTGCAGAGAGAGGACATAGTTAAAAGGGACAGAAAATGACACAGTTAAAGGGAACAAGAGAAAATATATAAAATGGAACTTTTAAATAAAATAGTATTGAAGCATTGGAAGACAGGAACTGGTTATGAACTCAGTTCTCTTTCATCTTCCTGATGAAATTGCTTTCATTGGATCTCCTCACTGCCTTGATTTTCACAGCCCTCATCAAGGTGACCTTGATTACCAGTTTCTACACTGCAAAGCTACTCTCATCCTCAGTCTCAATCCACCAAACATTACCCCAGAGTTCAGAGAACCTAAACTTACTCTCTGAACAAAAACTTTACATGTGCATTTTCTAAGTTCTTACATCTCAGCACATGCCCTTCAAACTTTTCAAAACTTTTCAATGTCATCAGCAACCCTGGAACACAACACCCTCCACTCTCATGTCAATATCTTTGATTTTCTGTCCTTCAACCCTGGACTGTAAACCCCAAACTCTAGAGGAAAGCGATTCTCTAGCTGACCACTCCCCACCCACCACCACCACCACCTCACCATCCCCCATCTGGGGTCCTTGGGAAACCCAAAGTAAAATCATGCAATACCTGACTGGTGCCAAGAAAAACCTATGGTCCCCCTGGAACTCTCATGCCCAGCAGGTGGCAGTGTAAATTGGTACAAACACTTCAGGAAAAACTGATTTGGCGGTATCTAGGAAAGCTAAACATGTACACACCATGATTCAGAAGTTTCATTCCTGGATATCTATCCAAAAAATACATTGTTGTTGTTGTTTGTCTTGTTGTTTTGTTGTTGTTTTACCAAAAGACATGTACTAAAATGTTTGTGGCAGAAATATTCATATTAGCCCCCAAACTGGAATTTACCCAAATACCCTTCAACAATAGAATGAAAAAAAAAAAATCTATTATGGTTGTTTACATGTGGAATTCTTACAGCAATGACAATGAGCACACTACAGCCACATGCTGAAGAAACATACAAAAATCTTGCTAATTCATTGTAGAATAAAAGAAGCCAAATACACAGGAAAACATATGGTTCCATTCCATGTATATAAAGACAAAAACAGGTAAATTAATCCGCAGTGTTAGAAGTTAGGATAATAGTTATCCTTGGGGTAAAGTCTTAATGACTTAACTAGGAAACAAGGGAAGTTTCTGGGGCATTGGTAATGTCCTGTTTCTTGATAGGGATGCTATTTACATGGTTGTATTTAATTTGTAAAAATTCACTGAGCTCTATAATATATGTGTACATTTTCTAAATGTCTGTTATACCTCAACAAGAATTTTTCAAACAGAATAGTAAAAATAAAATACAGTTCTCAACTTCTGGTTCTCCCATCTGCTCTAGGGACCTTTCAAATACAAAGGAACCCCTCTGCCCCACTCTTTTTCTTCCTTCTCTCTTTGCATCACTTTACCTTGTATTGTTAACGGGAAAACTAAAGTTATCAGCAGGTGCACAGTTCACACAATTCCATCCCAGTGTGAAATACGCCTCCTGGAGTAGAGCAAAGTGGCAGTGGGCAATGATCAGGCACAGATTACATACAGGGCTGAGCAACCTCTCACAGGAGGTACCCATGCCACTGCAGAAGCCCTAGACTGAAGGAAAAACTCCATCTTGCTGGAGGCAAGATGCTGCATGCTTGAAGTGAGTCTAAGCAGCACACAGCTCTCTAGCCATCCATGGCTTGAGCTCAAAGCTGAGGCCAACAGACCATGAATGGTTCTTCTACAGAGTAGTTCATAACTGTTAGGTCTGAAGGGTGTGATGGTGGGAGGAGGAAAAAAAAGATCTACATGAGGACAAAGCAGCTGCCCCAGGGGCCTCCCTGAAGAGACTTTGTATTGCTAAAGGCTGCAAGGACTTTCAGCCCCTGAGGCAGATTATCCACCAAACACACCCAACCTAGAAGAAGCACTTTCTGATACCCCTCCTCCACTCCCTTTTCTGCTGCTTCTGATACCCGCATATAAAAATACTCTCCCAACCCCTCAAAGGGGCTGATGCCAACTTTCCCTCTTTCCGTGTCAGCAGTTTCTGCAGTTTCTAATAAACTCTCCCTAAACCAGGACTCAGTATGGTCCTTCTTCTGTGAACCTTACAATAACCATCCTTATCTCATTTTCTTGTCTACTCTTTGCAACATCTCTTCCACCCTTCTTGACCTTTGAGTCAATTTTTGTTCAAATCACCAGGAAACTCACCATAGCTTCTGGATACCAAACAAACAAAGACAAACCACTTTTCAATCCCCCATGCTCCAGCCTCTCTAGGGTATTTGATACTGTTAAACTTCCAACTTCAAAATTCCTTTCTTGTCTTCTCTCTCTGGCTTCCTATGCAGTCTCCTTTGGTTTCTCTTCCTCTGCTCACATTTTAGGTGTCAGTGCCCAAAGGTATTAAATTTGGTTTGCTTCTCACACTACATAAGCCCAGCTTTTTCTATAACAGTTTCAGCTACTGCCTCCATGTAGACAGTACCAAAAATGAGCTACCTGCTGCAGGCTCCTTGCTGAGACCCAAAACTCCACTTCTGTCTGCCTCCTAAACACCTCCCTCCAGCTCACCCACGAGCACTTCAAACTTATCATGATCCACATTGAGATACTTACCACCACCCCCTTCCAAACCTTTCTGCCTTGGGACTGAAGCTAGATGCCACCCCTTCATTAAATTGGTTGCCAAGTCTTGTCTGCACCACCTCCTAATATCTCACTTCTCTGCCCACTTCTTTCCCATGGAAGTTTCTAGAAGAGCATAGATTCAAGCCTCCTCAGTTTCTGCCTGGGGCCATACCACACCCAGAGTGGACTTAATATGCCACCAATCTGATCATATTATGCCTCTTCAGTCCTTCAGTAATAACATTTAAGAGAAAGAGCGAACTCTTTAGCGGGACATATGAAGCTATCCATGCCCCAGTAGCTGCCAGTAATTAGGACCAGTCTCTTACTAATGCTAGCTAGCTTACTAAGGTGTTTGCAGAGTACAGGAAAAAAAGAAAAAAAAAAGATGTTTGCAGCTATCCTACAAGGATGTGCTTCCCTCACCCCCAACTTCAGTCTTCCATCCCACTCTGGTAAATGCCTGCTCATCCTTAGGATTTCATTCAGGCATCCTCTAAGAGCACTCTATTCCATCTTCAAGTACGATATGTATCATATCGCATTATAAAATTTGCCTTTATGTTTGTCTCTTTCATGACACTTTAAACTCGTATCAGTTACTATTGCTGTATAAGAAAAAACCATGCAAGCTCAGTGGCATACAACAATAAATAGTAATGTCTCACATTGCTGCAAGGGTTAGCAGACCCAAGCGGGTGGTTCTCTGGGCTCCGCTTGGCTCACTCAAGCGTCAGGTAGGTGTCTGTCTGGGCTGGGCTGGGCTGGGCTGGGACAGCTTAGCTGAGATAGCTCTGTTCCATCTGTCCTCATCCTGGAAAGCAGAAATTTTGTCTCATTCATCATGGTACATGGTGTTGAATTATTGAATATAAGAGCACAATAAGATAGCTAGTTACTATTGTATGCACTAAACAGAAAGTACTAAACTGAAGCCAACAGTATCCCTTACTCTTCCCAAATCCATCCCTCTATCCAGACCTAAGAGAGCAGAATACCCTCTCACCCATCCTCATAAGTATTATTTTTCATTACTCCAATTATTTAATGTAAGATTTCTGAGTTTCTTACAACTTCTCAGTAGAACATTCAAATACCAAGCAGTATTTTATCCACAGGGTAACAATGATTAGTTTGCTTTCTCTGGAGCTATTTGAAGAAAAGCCACTCTGATGGTTTGAAATATGTCTGCAAATTCTGACTCCCTCCAACAGGTGAAGCCTAATTCTCTTCCCCTTCAGTGTGGGCTTAGTGACTCACTTCTAAGAATAAAATATGGCAGAAGTAACAGTGTGTAACTTCTGAGACTAGATTATCAAAGGCCGTGTGGCTTCTTTCTTTCTTTCTCTTGAACTGCTGCTCTGGGAGAAGCCAGCTGCCATGTCACAAGGGCATTCCAGCAACACTAAGGAGGGGTGACAAGGAACTGAGGCATCCTGCCAAAGGGTATAAAAATAGGCCTTCTGGAAAGCAGATCTTTTAGCCTCTTCTGAAGACTATGGCAGCCCCAACCAATATTTTGACTCAACTTCATATATTGCTCCTGTATGCTGATTTCTCAGAAACTTTGTGAGATAATAAATGCTTGTTGCTTTAAGCTGATAACTTTCGGGACAGTTTGCTGTGCAGCAATATGTAACTAATTCAGCTGCTTTGTGAGTAAATTATTAATCCCTCCCCCAAAGTCCAGGCTCCATAATTACAACATTAATTACAGTGGTTTCTTAACTGATAAAGGGAAAAGACTACAACATTAACTCTGCCTTGAAAACTCTCTTCATAGTGTTTAAAAAAAGAAAAGACAAAATGATTGTCTATGTGCTTTCCTTGGAGGCTAATAAAAAACTGTCAAGTTTTAGGAGAAAGTATTAAATTTGACTGCAAATGTCTGGGAAATCTGAGTTGGGAAGCAAATTCGTAGAAGAGTTTAAAAAACAAACAAACAAAAACTCTAACATCATCTCTTTGAAGCCAATCCCTGCTTTTCAAATTCCATGTTTAGCCACTCCCTCCTCAGAGCAACTAAATTGCTAGAACACGAACATGACCCCCAGTTTACTGAGCTGTCCCTTGCTTTGTGCTCCCCAGCTTGGCACAGTGGAAGAAAACACTGCAGGCCAACTCCTGTTCCAGCTCCAAAGTGATAATGAGAGAAATCATGCAGCTCCTAAAAATAAGGAAAAAAGGGAGCAGCGTTTGAGGTTGTGAGTCACTGTTGTTTGGGAGGCAGGAGAGCGAAGAGAGGGAGAAAAATAAAAAGAGCCCAGCAGAAAATAAACACCAGTGCAGCAAACACAAAGCCAAAGAGAACACCCCCAGCCCCACCCCCGGCCTGAGGCCCCAGACAGCCTCTGAGCTGGCTGAGCTGGGTGGCAATTTTCACAGGAGAGAAACCTGCACAGGGCTGACTCAACCAGGACAGTGGCCACCCACCCATGTACTGCTAGTATTTTGGACAGTAACCTGAGGCCTTACGAGCCCATGAAACTTCTCTGTAACCACTGAACAGCAGCATCCACCTTCCTCTTTATGGCAAGAAACAAATACCCACCGAGGAGACACTTTGTACATAGCATTGTGCCAAGCTCAGGGAACACAAAAATAAATAAGGCCCTTGGGGATTTAGAATTTAACAGGGAAACAAACCCACAAACATACAAAAGAATGGGGCAAACTCAATGAGAAAGGATTGCTTGAGGAACTGTGGGAGACAGAAGAAGTGTATCTACTCAGAATAGATCCTGAAGGTGGGGGGAGTAGAGATCTAGGAGGTTACCTGGAGGAGGAAGCATGTGAGCAGAAGCGATAAGAATCATCTTATTCTTTAAAAAAAAAAAAAAGAAAAAGGAATCATCCTAATGAAGTATGTGTTGTAAGAGAGAAGCGGGTGGGCAGGTCATTCCAAAAAAATACAGTATCCGAACTGTATTAGTTTCCTATGGCTGCTATAACAAGTTATCACAAGTGGGTGGCTTCAAGCCACAGAGCCTTTTTCTCTCAGTGCTCTGCAGGTGAGAAGTCTGAAACCAAGGTGTTGGCAGAGCCACGCTCCGCATGGAGACTCTAGGGGAGGGAAATCTATCTGTTCTTTCCCTTTTCAACTTCTGGTGGCTGCCTGCATCTTCAGAACCCCTTCTCATCTGTGTGTCAAATTCCCCTCTGCCTCTGTCTCATAAAACACTTGTGATTGTCTTTAAGAATCACCTGGATAGTGTAGGGTACTCTCTCTATCTTAAATCCTTAACCACCACATCTACAAAGACCCCTTTTCCTCACAAAGTCAGATTAACAGTGTCCAGGGGTTAAGAGCAATATCTCTTGGTGGCAGTTATTCTGTGTATTGCAACAACCTAAGACCGGGACATGCAAAACTCTGGTGAGTGGACACTTCAGCATCCCTTGAGCTTAAGGAGGGGCTGGAGATGAGGTAGCAGATATGTGAGCATGAAGAATCTTACAAATCGGAAGACTGAAGTGGGACCTTACTCTGAGGGAGATTTTATGTGGAAGTAAAGTGTCAGACATCCCTTCCTGGAGCTTCTCCAGACTGAAAAGTATGGAGTGCTGTAGGAGAGAGCTGATCTAAAGACAGACCAGTAAATGTCACTCTGGCTAAACTACAGTGTAGAGCCCTGGAGAAAAAGTGCCAGGGTTCTTCCTATAGCCACCAGGTCACATTTCATCATCAAATGATGTCACTGTGGGCATTGGAACAGATGCATTAAGGCCCTAATAGGACCACACAAATACCTAGTGCCTAGAATAGGTGAGCAATACTTGCTTGCTAAAAAAAAAGACACACACACAAAAACACACACACAAGAAAAGTGAGTCTTTACAAAGATTGTGGGAATTGGAATGGAAATAGGAGAAAGTCAATTGTCCAGTGAACCCCAATGGAGGGACCCCTTGGCCTGTAAGGTCAATTGAAAGTGCCAGTGCCCATGGGAGGCACCTCACCAGGGAGGTGACACCACCCCACCCCAGGGCAATCCATCGCTAATGGCTGACTGATATTGGGGTACTAAAGGACAGCCCCTGACTCAAGGTGACACAGCTTCTGTTGCCTTTCATGCTCCAGAGCTCCCTATGAGATCAGGCTAAGGCTACATATGAGGACACATTTTTGTTCCACTCCTGCCCTACCCTCTTCTGCTTCCCTCACCCTGCCACGGGCTCCTCCTGAGGGCTCTCCCTCAATAAGTCAGTTGCGCAAGAATCCTCGTCTCAGGATCAGCTCTAGGGACCCAATCTTGAGACAGCTTCCCTTTATGGTGATGTGGCTCTTAAGACAGTCTTAGCTAAGTGACAGATCAGCAAGCAGAAGTTCAAACCAAAAGGCACTTAGCTCTGGGGGAATGCTAAATCTGTACCCACTAAAATAAAGAAAGAAGGTTTTATCAACAAAATTTATATTCAATAAGTAGATGGCAAAAATCTGGTGGTCTTCCCTGAATGGTTCTCCCCCCCCCGCCCCCCGAACTGGTTTCTAATTAAAGACTATCCCTTTGGCACTTATCTCATTCTTCCTTGCACTGAAAATTTGTGTTTTTATGACACATGTGTTATTTTTCATCAACTAAATTCATAAGTCTTCATGGTTGAGGCTTCACACTGAGTTTATTATTTCCCTGTAATGCCTGTTACCTTAGCTGGAATGCATTGAAGGCTAAATAAAGGGATAAAGTTTACATTTTCCTGAGTTTGTGTGGGCGTTAGACTTTATGAAGCACTTTGCACACTTGGATTTTGGTCCATGGACTGGTAGCATTGGCATCATCTGAGAACTTGTTAGGAATACAAATTTCAGCCCCTGGTCTGTATCTACTGAGTGAGAGTTTCTGGGGTGGGCCTAGCAATATGAATCTTCACAAGACCTCAAGGTAATTTTTATGGGCATCAACATTTGAAAACCACTGATGTACACCATCTCATTCAACGAAGAGATGGTGATTGAGAGATGAATTTTTTGGAGAGAGAACAGTCAACAGCAAGCCACAGACCAAGAAGTACAACAGCAATAAGAAATGAACAACCCCCCCAAAAACTTGTCTCTGTCTGTGCACCTCCCCGGGAGTGCTAAGTCAGGCCTATGTGTCCCCACTCTGTCACTGGGACTCAGACACCAAGTTCAACACTGGATGGCTTCAGCAAACTATCTCCTTCAGTCTCTGTTTCCTCATTGCAAAAATGAGAAGCTTATTACTAGATCACATTACTAAATAAATTATGATGCATCCATACAAAGGAATACTATGCAACATTAAGGATGAGGTAGGCCAATATCTGCTGTTACAAAAATGTTTAGGGAATACTGGGATAGCTCAGCAGGTTGAGCACCTTGCACCCATGAAGTCTGGGAATCGAATCCTGCCCCTGCCCCATGCAAAACCCAAGGTTCTTGCCTCCCATATGGGAGGCCCCTGGTTCAGTTCCCCCCCCCACATTGCCCGACATGCACCTGTGTGGAATGAAACCGTGTCACAACTAATGATGTACAACTATGGAGACTGCTCTGGGCCAATCCCCCTTCTCTCTCTCTCTCACCTTCACTTAAAAACCTTGTTTTGATAGAGAGACAGAGACAGAGACAGAGACAGAGACAGAGAGAAGGGGGAGGGCCCAGAGCAGTCTCCACAGTTGTACATCATCAGTTTTTGACATGGTTTCGTTCCACACAGTGGGTGGGGGTGAGAGGCGTGCATGGCTGGAACCAGGCTTGTGGCCTCCCACATGGGAAGCTCACCCTGGCAAGAACGAACTGGGGGCCTCCCACATGGGAAGTACACCCCAGTTCAGCATATAGTTTCGCAAGAGCCAGGACTGGATCCTCAGACCCCAGGGCTGCAAGGCAAGTGTTTAACCCGCTGAGCCATCCCGGCATTTCCTAAAATAAATCTTAAAAAAAAAAAATCTTGTCTATGAGAAATTTACATTCTAACGAGGAAGAAGGCAGCCATCAAAGAAGCACATAAATAAATAGGATAATTATAAATTGTGTTTAACGATATGAAATTGTAAGGTGATCTGATTGCAGATGGGCCCTGTTAGTAAAGGAAAGAGGATTTCCAGGAGAGGCTGATGTTTAAGCAGAGACTGACAGAGGACTAGAGCTGATGATGAGCACTCCTGGGGAAAGGGCATTTCAGGCCGAGGGCACAATGGCAAGGGCTTTAAGTGGGAAGGAACTTGGCTTATTGAAGGACAAAAAGGGGTGGGGGCAGACCAGTGGAATAGGAATCTAGTAAGAAGATAGGCTTTTTTAAGTTCAGGTGAGGAAGCACAGTATGTGAACCTTGAGAACTGTGTTCACATTTTAGATTTTATTCTAAGAGCAAGGAGAACACATCACAGCATTAATCCAGGGGACCAGCACCATGTAATTTATGTTTTTAAAAGATCCCTTGGCTGAGTGGGAACAGGCTTACAAGGAAGAGTAACGCAAAGCAGAGGCCTGATCTAAAAGACCATTACAAAATCCAGGTGACCTATGGTGTAGGGGGTTCAGCCTAGGGGATGTATGACTGTGGAAGTAAAGAAAAGTGGATAAACTTGAGAATTACCTAGGAGGTAAAACCAGAATTGGACGATAGATTGGAAAGTAAAGGGATCAGTTGGTTTTTGACTGATCTAGACTGCCCTTACCTAGGACAAACAGAACAACTCAGCTTTGCTCTGTATATTATTGTTCATTCTCCAGCAGGACAAACTGGGCACACAGTCATGGAGCCAGTAGACACAAACCACAATGGAAATGAGTAAGCGTCTTCTCAAGCCTCTGCTAATATCCTATTGGCCAAAGCAATTCACATGGGTGAAATCAGAATCAAAGGGAAGGGAAATACAGTTTAACCTCTTGATGGTGGAAGCTACAATGGAAAGCCACATGGCAAAGAGCATGGGTACAGGAAGGACCGAGAAGATGAAAAATGGGAAGACAGTGCTTTTCAAAGGACTGGCAGCTCTATACTAACATCCAGGGACAGGAGACAACAGAGGTTAATATAGTTGTGAAACTGAGAATGATAAGTGCCTATCACTGCGGGTGAAATCAGGACGCTTAGGAAGCCAAAAATTATAGTAAATAAATGCTGGACTTAATAGTCTTAGGGCCCAAGGGTATGCCAAAATTAGGGCTTCCTTGCTCTCTCGCCAGTTTTGCTTTATCACAGTGAAGCAGACACTACAGGACAGCGTGAGATAGGCTGGCAAATAATTTTATTCTCTTTTTAGTTTGATTATAAATGCATCCCAGTTATTAGTTACCTGGTGCCTTCCTTGAGTGGGATTCCTCTGGGCTCTCCAAGTGGGTATGTTGCCCCCAGAAGATCACAGTAATTTTCCTAAAGGAAGCAGAATTTCTGCTACTATCCCCAGGCAAACCATTCCCACAGTCAGTCAGTGACAGCGGTGGTCAGGGTAATGTGTTAGTGGCAGTGGTGGTCATGGTGTATTTTCACTCTGAGTTTTGGGATTGTTTTTATTTTACTCAGAATAGATTGTGGTTCCTTGATGACATCAATTCTAATTTTTAAGCTTATTGAGACAAGAAGCATAAGCATCTCCCTAGTTCCTAGAATCATTAAGAGCAAGGAAACAGGATGTTTAAACAACAAGAGCTTTTAACAAAAGGACTGCAGACGTTGCGTGTGTCTCTCCATCAAGTAGCTCTGTGGCTGGTCTCTGGGAAGAGTCAGGAAGCCTTGGGCTACCTTACTGAAAAACAGGAGGTAAAAGTCATGCTCTTGCAAGCCCATCTGTGTCCTTGAAGAAGAAAATATAAAAGAGTAATATCAGGGCCCCATGCGATGCAGTTTCCCAAGGGTCTTTGAGTTAACCACCATGTTCTCTTACAGTAAACTTGGAATCATGACGGGGATAGAGCAGTCAGCTGTATACACTGACTATGTTTAACACAAGGTGCAAATGAAAGGTACCATCTGTGCCGCTGCTGAAAAATAATGATGCATAGATTTGACTTTTATAATGTTCTATCTGGGTATAATTGACTTGCCTCTTTAAAATAAAAAAATTCACATTTGATATGCATGCTTTCTTGTAACGGTGTCCATCTATCTTTCTTTATTTCTGTAGGATTTATTTCTTGAGAAGTGTGACAGGAAACATGAAATGCTAAGAACAAAGGTCTTTGGGGGATGAGTGTGATGTTTTTGTTTCTTTGGCTGACTTATTCTGGATTTTCTTGCCATTTCAACAGCATTTCCCATATTCAATTTTTTTTCTCACCTTCCTGAAAGAAAGTGCCCTGACTGGATAACCAGATACACAGAAGAAAGAGAAGATAGGTTTATTATCTACACACAGGAGGAAAAGAGGACCTAAATTTGCCAGAATACCCAGTTGCCCACATTCCCAAGCCACACACACACACACACACACACACACACACACACACACACACACACACACGCAGGAATTTAGGAATTTTCTTTCCTAAAATTATGTTGGTTCTAAAGAACTTTCTAAGAATAATAATAAGGGTAATTAGACACACAATTTGAATTCAGAGTGACTTGCTTCTGAAGCATTAGCAACGTAAGAGGGAACAAAAGTATAAGGAGGGGATGCTAACATGCCTCCCTCCAGGTACAGTTATAGATTTGAAATCTGTTGTTACTTTACCATGGCAACCTTTATACTTAATTTCCCAAATGTTGAACTTTTGTTATTCCATCCCTTTGGTGGGGGCAGGGGGGTCCTTCAACTATTGCTTTCCCTGAATTTAGGTCATGCCATTGCCTTTAACACACAATATTCCGCCAAGTACATGCTATGAGCTCACTTCCTCAGATCAAGAATAGCAGCAAAGACCAGGAAGAACCTGGCTATGCTCTCAGCAAAAGCACTTAGAAATGTTCTTTCTAGATGTTGGAAACTAACAACTGGACATAAGTTCAAAGGGTCAGTGCCAAATTCAAAAGCAGAAATTTGGTCTCTTGTCCTATTCAATTTCATTTTAATAAATACTTACGTATCTACAGTGTCCTGGGAGCCTCAGGAAACAATGAAGATTAGAATAAACTACATTGTCTGATCTCAAGAAGTTTACAATGTAGAGGGGTAATAAGGAGGCTAACCAGACGTACCATTTTAAAGGGTACAGAAAATAACAGTACTGTCCCATTTCAAACAGTATGTGTGGTCTGACTACTGACACCTTGAATTTAGCCCAGTGAGACGAGGCTGACCATATGTACTATTTGAAATAGGACAGTACCATTGTTTTCTGTCCTGTATAAAATGGTACATCTGGTCGGCCTAATAATGAGATGTGTAAAACTAGAAAGCAGTTCTCAATGCATGGTCCCCAGACCAGCAGCTTTAGCATCACCTCAGACTTTGTCAGAAATGCAGATTCTCAGACCCCACCCCTGATCTTCTGAATCAGGGTCTATGGGAGTTGGGCCCAGTAATCTGTATTTTCACAATTTTCCCAGATGATGATGCTCCCTAAAATTTGAGAACCACCCCTGTAAAGCAATAGAGCATAAGCATCAAATAAGAGAGACAAAGTGCTTTGAGTAAGGGGAAAAATAACACCTATTTTATTTAGAAGGAGGACTTCCAGGAGTGGCAATATGTCTGTGAAGCTAAGATATTTAAACATAGGGAATGGAGTAGGAAGAGGACATTATGGGTAAAACATGAGCTAAGCAACAAAATCAAGAAAGCAGAAGGCAAATCAAAGAGTCTAGATTGATTAACATGGAAGGAGATGGGGATGAGGATCAGAAAGTACGTAGGTTGGGGTCTCAGGTGGCAAGCTGAGGGGTGTGTTGTCTAACTGAGAGGGCAATGGCAAGCCACTCAAGTTTTTAATCATAGAAGTAAAAATATGAGAGGAGTGTTTTTGGAAGATTCATCTCAGGGTTTCCATAGGACAATGAAGAGCAGGAAGGTACACAGAAAGTAGGGAAACAACTGAGTTGATTGTATTAGTTTGGGTAGGTGATAATGAAAGCTTTAACTAGAGTAGGGGTCTCCAATGTTTTGGCTTCCCAGTGCCACATTGAAAGAAGAATTGTCTTAGGACACACATAAACTACACTAATACCAACTATAGCTGATGAGCTAAAAATAAACAAATGAACAAACAAATAAAGGTCAAAAAAAGAATCTCATAATATTTTAATAAAATTGATGAATTTGTGTTGGGCCACATTCAAAGCCATCTTGTGCTGCATGGGCCTGCGGGCCATGGGTTGGACAAGCTAGAATTAGGGGGTTTGCAAGAAAAATATAAAAATGAGGAAATTGGGGAAGCCGGGATGGCTCAGTGGGTTAAGCACTCACTTTGCAGCCCCAGGGACCAGGGATCGAATCCTGGCCCCGGTCCATGCGGACCCATATGCTGAACTGGGAAGTGTCCCCAGTTCAGTTCTCACCGGGCCCAGTTACTGCCCTGTGCAGCCCCACGCCCACCTGTGGAATGAAACTATGTGGAACAACCAATGATGTGCGACTATGGAGACTGTTCTGGGCCCTCCCCCTTCTCTCTGTCTCTGTATATCTCTCTATCAAAAACAATAAAAATAAACCTTTAAAAAAAAATGAGGATATTAATGGGAGAAAATTTGAAGTACTAGATCAATAAGATTTAGCAATTGGTTCAATATTGGGGGAAAAGAATGATGAGAATCAAAGCCTTGATCAACAACAAAAGGTTACTCATATCATAAACCAAAGACTAAAGTAATCAGGAGGAATAATTGGTTGTGGGACAGATTGGTTTTGGACAGAGTTGATGTTCTGTGGTCTGGTACATCTTGAAGTTGGGAATGCACCAAGTGTTTAATAGTAATATCTATCTATATTTTGTCTACATAGACTATGCTTAACTTAAATAGGCACATGAGCTATATTATGTCATGTAAACCTTACACTGACTTTATAAGAAAACATTATTATATTTTATTTTTATTATTTAAATTAGATTGCATGTAACAGAAAACCACAATAACAATGGCTTCACAACACAGGCTTTAGTCTAAAATGTAGAAGAAATCAGGAGGTAGGCAAGGCAGAACAGATATGATGGCTCCAACGACGTTATCAGAGGGCCAAGTTCTGCATGATGACCTGCTTCACCAGCATCCACCGGGAAATTCCATCCTCAAGAGTATTTCATCAGCCAAGACTTCTGTAGAAGCTCCAGCCAACAGAAAGGTAACAGCTGAAAATATGAAAATGGATGCTTATTGAGAGAACAATTTCAAGGATGGGAGTTTGGAGGAGGGAACACTGGAGAATGACCACAGCAAAGGGCTGGGAAGAGGCATGGGAAAGAGAAAAAAATATCAACAAACGGTAAGGACACAAGGCTTCAGAATAGAAGATGAGGTGGGTAGGTGGTATCCAATGATGTAGTCCATTAAGACTAAAAAAGGCTTATTGGATTGGAGAAGGTAAGGTCCCTTGTGACTTTCAGAACAGCATCATTTAAGTGTTTTATGGCAGCAGATCTTGGAGTTAATAAAATATTAGGTGGTAAAGTAGCGGAGCAATAATTTCTGTCTCATGAAGTTTGATGATAGCGGGAAAGAGATATTGTAGTAGTGACTGAGTTGAATAGAGTTGAGGTAATGTTTTCATTGATTAGAAGACCTGAACACAATTTCCCTTTATGACGTCAGGTCTCTCAGAGACTAGATTTAAATTGCTTGAGTGTGTGGGTGAGACAACAATGTACTTGTTCCATGATCAGCAACTCCAATCCAATTCTTCCCAAGAAAAGTGAAGCAAGTGTTGGCTGATATTATATCATAATAAAGGGTTGATATTACATTTTTAAGGCTGTCTGATAAGCTTAATTAATTTATTTTTGTTTGTTTTTTTCTCCAAAAGCTGGATGAAAACTCATCTACCTCTGGCTTGGGTTCTTGAAGAAAAATTAAATTGCTAGAGCAAGGATGTTTCATTAGCCTTCTGCACTCCCCCAAAGCCAGTGAAGGCTCTCTGGGTGCTTTGCAAGGCTGCAGAATCTGGTATGGTGGGGCTGTGGCTCTATTTCAACAAAAATAAATATCAGGTTACACCACATTGTTTTTACAGCTGACCAAAGCTTTGGTGTAGTGGATATTTCATTCCGCAATTGCAAATAAAGAGAGAAGTTGCTGGCAGGGTAAAGTACAGTGTTTGCATCATTTCTTTGCGAAGCCATTTTCCCCCCACTCAAGGACTGCATCCCCAGTTTTTCTTTTTTTTTACCCCAACAAATGTTTGGTGCTTCTGCAGTGCTCATCAGCATACATGACTTGTTTTGAAGGCTGTTAAAAATGAAGACAAATGGTTGGACCAGTTCTCTTGGTACCACTCATTCCTTCCTCTCTACCTTTCTGCCCCCATCCTTATCATTCCCACTGGGTACCCTTGTACTACAAAATTATCAAAGAATGGAGGAGACTGAAACCATAGCATGCTTTGCAATTCTAATTTTCTAACCTGAAACTAGTGAGCCATAAAACCTTAGACACTAAAAGTTGCCTGAAGCAAACCCAAATCTTCTGACTTTAAAATAGCAACACATGTTTTACCATATTAGCTATTTTGATATAGACTTTCATCCACATATATGGTTGTTGAAAGTAAATGCATTTCATTTTTATCTTTTTTTATTCTTCTAGAGAAATGGCAGGTTTGAGAGGGAGCAGTTGCTTTCTATTTCTTAAATTAAAGAATAAATTTAGATGCCCAGGATAGGCATTAAGTATCTGACTGTGAGTTTTCTATCTAGATAGGTTATGCCTGGTCTAACTGGAGTTATCTGAGTTGAGCGTGCCTTTTACTATACCTGTTGTCACAGATCTGTCTTGTTTGGATCTCCCCAGAAACAAACCCAAAGATGAGGAGAGAGATTGACGACAGGTAAAAGAGAATGTTTTTTAAAGGGGAAGAGTTGCACAGTAAGCTGGAGGACCCAAGCCTCATGCTTCCTATAAGTGGCAAGAACTCACAGGGAAGCTCAAACTAACACTGAAACTTCTCCCCTGGGGGCAAGATTCTCTGTGCTCCTCTGATCCCTGAAGCAGTACAGTGCCCGCCCTCCTGCCATGATAGGTTGAAGATCGAAGTTCTTCCCCCACTTTCCTAGCAGCGCATAAATCTCCCATTTTTCTTTGATCCCAAGGAAGACAGGGAGCCCGGGTATATACAAGGATCTCCTGACAGCCTGGTAGAATGCAGATCAGAGAAAGACAATTTTATTAGAAGAAAATATAGAAGTATAACATTTCTTATAAACCTGAGTTTATTTATATGTAGTCACATATGCTTGATACATATGAATGGGAAAACAAATTTAAGGGTATATGCCAACATGACTATAGGTGGTACACTCTGAGTAACAGGTATTTAGCTGGCTCTTTGAATGCCATGTATTACAATGAAAATGTATTACTGATAGTAAAATGAAGAAGGAGATGATGGGTTGTGTGGTGTATAGGCCCTGGGTTTTAGGCCCATGCAGACCTGGATTTGAATGACCTGCTTCTAATCATTAGCTGGGTAAATTTGAGAAAATCATTTCCAGTTCCTAAACTCATGTCTTTATCTATAAGGATGATGTCAACCTTATAGAGTTATTATAGAGATTATAATTAACCTATATAAAGAATGCAGAATAGTTTCCCACATAACTGCACACATAAATACCTATAATAATGGTATACTTTAGACTGGTGAGCTTTTTTAAAAGTTATAGTTGACATTCAATATTATTTTATATTAGTTTCAGGTGTCTAGACTGGTGAACTTCACAGTATGTAAATGATATCACAACAAAGTTGGCAAAACCACAAAAAATTATGATGGTTTTATATGAATATTTAGATCAACTATGAACACAGCCAACCTAGCTACCCTGAAGAATGTTAATAAGGTCAGCATATGTCCATCATTTATATCTTTAAACGCAAAATAAAAGCATTGCTTTCTTCAAGCTTGTTCAATAAAGCCAGCTCTGAAACTCCAAAAAGTTGGCACTCATAACAACTCTTTCTTTTAAGAATTACTTTTAAAACTCCATAGTACAGGTTATCAATCAGATATGTTGGCTATTACTTGATGGATTGTTCAAAGATAACTTGAACCCCGAATACCTGACATTCTTCCACTACTAAAATGAAATTAACAGTCCTTGTTATGGAATGAATTATAACCCCTCCCCCCCATGCATATGTTAAAAATCTTAACCCAGCGTACCTCAAAATGTGACTATATTTGGAGATACAGTCTTTAAAAACTGTAATTAATTAATTAGAGTGGGCCCTAGTGCTATATCACTGGTGTCTATAAGAAGAGGAGATTAAGACACACACATGCATAGAGGGAAGACTGTGTGAAGACACAAGAAGATGGCCATCTGCAAGCCTGGGAGAGAGGCCTCAGAAAAAGCCAACCCTGGGGAAGCTGGGATGGCTCAGTAGGTTAAGCGCTTGCTTTGAAGCCCCGGGGACCGAGGATCGAATCCTGGCCCTGGCCACTCTGGACCCATTGCTGAACTGGGGTGTGCTTCCCATGCAGGGAAATATACCTGTGAGGAATGAAACCATGTTGAAAACTGATGATGTACAAATATGGAGACTGCTCTGGGCCCTCCCCCTTCTCTCTGTCTCTCTCTGTCTCTCTCTGAAAATCAATCAAATAAATCTTTTAAAAAAAAAACAAAAAAACCAACCCTACCAACACCTTAAAATCAGACTCCTTGCCTCCAGAATTGTGAGATGATGAATTATGTTGTTTAAGACCTCCAATCTGGGGGTACTTTGTTATGACAACCCTAGCAAACTAATACGGTCCTTTTGTTTGCTTGAATTTTAAGAGAGCTGGGAGGAACCTGGTTGACATTTAGAAATAGCTTAGGAATCCTTTTTTACAAAAATCTAATCAAATCAATGTCATGTACTCACCATACATGATGTGGCAGCTATTTATATTCCAAGGAATATAGCAAAGATATTTACTCTTTAGTTTAAAATAAAGAGTGACATGGAGGAGCATATAAAATTACAAATTTTTGTCATAGCCTTCTTTATTCCTTTCAAAGGACAAAGGACATACTATTTTCTAGGTTTACTCATCAGGACATTGTGCTGACAGGCACAGTGAAAGGAAAGAAAACTTGAAATTGAGAAGATAAAATTATTTTTCATAAAAACAAGAATAGAAATAATAAGGGAAGTAAGAAGAAGAGCTAATACAACTGACAAATTTTGGAGCATAAGTGAGAGGGAAAAGATTCAAGAACAGCTATTAGGAGTGGAAGTTTGGGGTGGGGAGAGAAGTGTGTAAGAAGAGTTGTTAGGAAGGCTTGCTGGATGGCATGCAGTGTAGTATTGCCTAATTCTTCTATGAAAAATGATCATAAAACTTCCACATTATTTTTCAAGGCATTCAATTCAAGGATCTAATATTCATGGTGTTTTTGCTAATGTTCCAAAATGTTGAAAATACTATGAAGTGAAAACAAGGTAACTTAAAAGACAACTCAGTCTAATGTGTACATTCCTCTTAAAATGTTCCACAGTGTGAAACACAAAGTAATATGCTGTGAAGACAATGATTAAGCAAAGGGAATTTTATAAAGTTTACTTTTCCTTCCATTTAATGTCTCCAGCTTTCAAATATTTGCTACTCAGTCCATCTGTTGTCCTATTTTGATTGTTTTAGGCAAACAGATGCAAGAGAACACTATTGCCTTTTCTGTTTTATATAACCCTAGAGATACAAAGATAATAATAGGTTTTCATTTGTAGGAAAAAATTGCAAAAGGACTGAAATACACCAAAAAAGTTATTGGATGTTTTCAGTGGGGAAACTAGGCATTGTCTAGACTTTCCTCCAGGTTATCTGATTCTTTGGGGTCTTTATACCTTTCATATTGGTGTTTTATGCAAGTCTGTAAGTTGTGATAACTGAAAGTGATGCAAACAATACTTGTCTATAAGTATGCAAATGAATTTAGAGGAAGTTCCATTAATTTCCTTCCCTCTATGTGGAAGAAGACATTTTAGTACCAATTAAGCAAATCCAAATTTATTGCAATGTTTCTGATTGCCCACATAATGTGTATTGTCTTTGGATTCTTCTTTGAACTGGTTGTCACATCTTACTGCCTCCCTCACAGATGAATGAGTTAAATAAAATCTTTGATATGTGCCCATTTTGTATATACATAAGAGTTATGATCTTATCTTTTCCTAAAAATTATCCTTTAATACTTTCATAAATTGACTATTTTTAAGCTTCTAGGAGCCCAGCTGACTATTAGTCTTCCCTGAGTTATAACTGGACACAGTAAAGCGAATTACTCTTTTAGAGTGAGGACGAGCAGGGATAGCTGGGGAATAGTAGTTGAACTGACCTCTCTGTACCTCAGTCAAGAGTCTCAACTGAGTATATCTCCAGTGAGCCCAGGGAACTGAGTTATGATCTGCATGACATCTTTAACTCTGACATTCAGGTTGACTTTCAAGTATTATGGAGTCGGAACAAACACTCGTGAATCCAAAATGAAACAGAATATTTTTCAGCTTGGCACTACATCATCTTGTCTGCTGTGAAAGAAAATCCATTTCATTTTGCCACTGCCTGCTGATTGGCATGAATTTGGCTGTCCTTCAAAGGTTCAGCCTCCTCTAAAAGCAGAAATAGTCATTAGGGGACCAGGAGTTAGAATTTTCAAACTCCCCTGAAGGTTGTTTTGGGAGGGGAAATATATTTAGTGAATGATTTCAGCTTACACTGAAAAATTACTTCAATTTTTTTTGCATTTTTATGTGTGAAAATAAAGGTCACATCAGAAAAGTGTGCTGAAAATATCTAGTGGATAAAATACTGGCCATCTTGAGATAAATGTTCTACTTGACAAAGTGGAACATGATGCAAGACTTTACCCTGTGTACATTATTTTACCAGAATTAAAAACATCTGCCATATGCTTTTGTAGGAAGGGAAAAAAATATTTTTCTTCTACTCTTCTAGGTTCCCCACTAGGCCCTTATAACAAAAGACAGATTAACAAGAGAAAACAAACAGAAGTTTATTAACATGGACAGCTCATATGCACATGGGATGAGAAACTCGGGGATAAATAACTCAAATAGGGGGCTAGAACTTGGGCCTAAATCCCATCTTCAGCTAAAACAAAAGAAGGGTATGAGGCAGATGGAGGAGGGGGAGGGAGTTATGGAAAGGTAACTAGAAGAAGAATGTAAATAAGGGAAAGGTTACATGGATTTAAGTCTGTGTCTCTTGTGCTTTAGTGCCGTCCTTCTAATACAGAGAGGGAGACACCTTTACAAATTGATATTTCCTTCATAAATAAAGTTTCCCTTAAGAAAGGGTAATTTATACTATTGTTTTAAAGATTTATTTTTATAATTTCTATTGTTTTTAGAACTCCTCCTGTGCCTGCTGTTTCTCAAAATAACCAGCTCTAAATATTTATGCTGAAGAAGCATATTTTCAGTTGGCATATCCTATTCTCCTATACTTTCTACTATTGCCAAACTTGAAACCACATATTGGCACTTAGTTTAAGTATCTGCTCTGTCCAAGGTACTCATGTCTTCTTTATCATATTCCTATGTTTTTATCTGTTTTATGCTCTTGGTTAGATTATTTTAGAGTCTCAAATTAGTTCTTGAAGTTAAAGTGAACACTTTTTTTCCCCCTTCCTGTTTATAAAATTAAAGGATAAGAACATAGGATCTAATTTAGATAAACAGAACAATATTCAAACTATAATTTTCAGCATGTTTAATATAATTCTCATGTAAAGTCATAATGAGCAGAAATCAAAGTTTTACCAGACTCCTTAATGAGGGGAGCAGTAGGGTGAAGAAGTTGGTTCAAAAAAACATACATGGAACTAATGACTATACAGTCAATAAAATAAAGAAAGAATGTTTAATAAATCACAAAGTTAGATACAAAATTGGTTATTATTTTACCAGCAATAAGACCATAGCCTTTGGGTTTAACTCATTTACACAGGAAAAGTCATTTAAGCCTGTGTCAGTCAAAGAATAATTTTCATTGATCCTGGACAAAACTTACATAGTATTGGGCAAAAATCAATTATATCTTATTAGTTTCCAATAAAGAAGCATCCAACTTTGCAGAGTTATAAATTTTCTGAACCCTAATCAATTCTAAAGGGTAAATCAAATAAACTTGTATATCCTATGACTCTAGGGCAATGGTCAGCAAACCGCAAATACAGCCAAGCCTAACTCACCACCTATTTCTGTAAATGAAGTTTTATTAAAACACTACCACAGCCATCTGCTTATATACTATAGATTGCTACTTTCACTGCAGAGTTGAATTGTTGAGACAGAGACGGAATGGTCCACACAATCTAAAAAATTTACTATCTGGCCCTTTACAGAAAAAAAACCAAAACCAAAAACAAACAAAAAATAACAAATTGCCAACTTTTGATGTAGGAGTATGGAATTGAAATAAAGGTGATACAATTTTTAGTTTTCTCCTTACTTCTAAGTTTTGCATATTTTTTCTTTCAACAACCTAGTCTAGAGAAAAGAACAAGAACATTTACACATCAACTGCCAAAGGGTGTTCCTGTTGGGAAAGCCTATAGGAAATGAACAAAGAAAATAGAAAACAAGACAAGAAAGCTTTGGGAAAAAAACCCTCTAATTTTATACTTCTGCTCAATCCAGTTTGTATGCTCAGAAAAACTCATTTATTTAGAGTTTAGCTTTCAGCTTTCTCCTGTTTGATACATACACACACACACACACACACACACACACACACACACATATATATATATATATATATATATATATATATATATATATATATATATATATATATATATATGAGAGAAAGAGAGAGAGAGAAGGGGGAGGGCCCAAAGCAGTCTCCATAGTTGTACATCATTACTTGTGACATAGTTTCATTTCACGCAGGTGGATGTGGGGCCGCACAGGGCATATACTGAATTGGGGACCTCCCACATGAGAAGTGAGAACCTTCCCTGCCATCTGGCGGTTATCACTTGTGCCACAGTTCAGCACGTGGGTTTGCATGGGCCGGGGCCAGGATTCCATCCCCGGACCTAATGGTTGCAAGGCAAGTGCTCAACCAGCTGAGCTATCCCAGCATCCCAGTTTCTCCTGTTATTAAGTGCTATACTTGCACATGCTGAAGAGCAGATGCAGCTGGTGTCCCACCTGTATCCCCCTACTCCTCTTAATAGTTCAGTGCCTACTAGCCCTGCTTTTAACAACCAGCCTTTGCATCTTTCCCCAGGGGTGTTCACAGTCTGCCGCAGTTCCCTCTGCCAGCTTACTTATAAATATCCCAGTATGTTGGGCCCTTGGGTAGGATAAGCCCAATGTATTCTACGCTAGCTTTCAGAGTTTCTATAGCAGAATCAAGCTCCAGTCATCAGTAACAGCAGCTGGCTCAGTGAAGCACGTATCACTACCCCTTTCTCGTCCCATCCCACAAAATCTCCAACGTGTTTCCTTTATGTCCTAAACAATTTCAAAACCTTCACCTCCAAGATTGTACTAAAATCTTTTTTGCAGGACTTGTTTTCTAGGAGAACCCAAAATAAAACAAGGTAAGTGCTCAAGAAATATTCATTCATTCACACAAGCCTTTCAAGTATTTTCACGTTTTGGAAAATGCACGGAGGTCTTTTTATTTTTTTTAAATTTTGGAATGGAAATATCTTTTTAATTATAGTTGAAATACAATATTATGTTAGTTTCATGTGTACAACATAGTTATTTCACATGTATATACCTTACAAAGTGATCAATAATATCACAATAGAGGGAGATCCAAGATGGTAAACACCATGCCTGCTTTGATCCATAAACCCATTAAATTTACAAATAAATTATATAACATCCAGGTTGGTTATATAATTGCCGAACAGAAGTGTTATAACAAAGCACACAAAGTAGTCACGTGGACAATGGTAGGAGGGGGCAGAGATGTGAAACAGGCTGGCCCCAAACCTCCATGTGATGGCTGAGATTCAAGAGGGATATCTTGGTCATAGAGTACGGGTGCTGGAAAGGAAGCCTCCTCAACACCTGACTATGAAAAAAAGTGGGAATTCCCACCCACTGGGTAGGTCAGAAAGGCTACAGGAAACTCCCACATCCTCTTAAAGGGCATACAGAGACTTAGCAGGCACTTACCCTAGACTCCAGCAAGACAATGACTCTGCACGTTGGAGGCCTATGGGAGGCAAATTGAAATATGTGGCTTTGAGAAAAAGGATGGAGGACAGTCACAGCGTTTCCTGAGTGAGGTCCTCCTCCTTTGCAGCGGGCTGGTGCGAGCCATCTTCCTGTGCTGTGCCCGCCCGATAGGCCAAATCTGAACCCGACTGGTCCAGGGAGCTCTGCTTGCTCAACCCTGCTGACATACTAGGACTTCACCCACTTAACTCCCCCAACACCAGACACTCTCTGGTGAGCAACCAGCCCTGCCAGCATTGCAATCTTGGGAAATTATGGAAGTATGCAGGCCCCAGGTGAGTGGTGACTGGCCTCAGTGCGCTCTGTCAATTGTGCTGAGTAGCTCCAGGCATAGCATGGGCACCAAACCAGAATCTACAGGAGCACCCAACACATGCGACCAGGGAGATTGTGTCAGGGCCCCATAGGGCACTACTCCATAAGGCTACCCAGCAATACTGAGAAACATAGCAGATCTACCTAATACATAGAAGCTAACACAGAGAGGCAGCCAAAGTGAAGAAATAAAAAAATACAGTCCAAATGAAGGAATTTCAGAAAACTCCAGAAGAAGAACTAAATGACATAGAGGCAAACAACCTACCAGAGATAACTCAAAACAATGGTTATAAGGATGCTCAAGGAACTTAGTGAGAACTTCAACAAAGAGATAGCAAGCACAAGGAAGGACATAGAAACTATAAAGAAGAAACCAGTCAGAAATAAAGAATACAGGGATGCTGAGATAGTTCAGCAGGTTGAGTGCTGGCCTTGCAACTGCAGGGGACTGGGAATTGGATCCTGGCCCTAGCCAGTGCAAGCAAAACCTATATGCTGGAGCTTACTTTAAAACACAAGAGTATTTTAAAAGTTTGGGAGAGGCTTGTAGAATGACTGTGAGGATCTTTATAGACATAAGACTGAGAAACAACTTCAAATACCTAAACTGAAAAAAATATTACTGTGCATGGGTATTTGTTTTAAAAGCCCTGTGGGATTCCCATGCACTACTGCTGGGAATGCAAATTGGTACACTGTTGCAGGAAGCAACATCCAACAGAGGATATCAGATACTCAGACAACTCTTAGATAAAGGAAAGATTAGCCAGCGGAGCACGCGGGGCTAGTAGCACCTAAGCACATGCTCCCCACAGTTAGATTCCTGACAGCTTATATACCCTTTTTAGTGTCCATGTGATTGGAGTGTGATTCATTTGTCTAGGGCCCTACGTGTTTCTCGTGACTCAAGGTGGGGAGGGGGATAGGGGCAGACCTTGCACCTGGACTTCTGAGGACTGTTTGTTCTCAGCCTTGATTTCTATAATTACTGGCCTTTCTGAGATTCAAGGACTTCTTATCTCTTGTCCTTGTGTTTGCAAGAGTTTCCAGGAGGCCCTTTCTTTTGTAATCTTTTAAAGTTCTTCCTCTCTCACAACCACTTTAAAAAAATGATTGGCAGTATGTACTAAAGTTGAACATCTATCTGTGCATCTTCAGACCCACCTATGGAATCCCATTTCTGACTATCCAACAATAATGTGTGTGCATATTTACCATGGTATATGTACAAGGATGCTTAAAACAACACTAGTTATAATAGCCCAGAGCAGTCACAAGCCCAAGGATTGTTAATGGTCGAATGTTTAAGTAGCATACCATACAAATCACTACCTGGCAATGCAAAACAGTGGAACTACTATCACAACAATGTGGATAAATGTCAAAAATATAGTGTTGAGCAAAAGAAATAAAAAAACAACAACACTAAAAAGTGAAATGAACAAAACTGATCTATGGTCTTAGAAGCCTGATGAGCAATCTTGGGGTGGGGACCATAGGGAGGAATTCTATGATGCTGGTCATGTTCTATTTCTTGGTCAGGGTACTGGCTACAGAGTGCATAAAGTTTGTGATAAGTCATCTTAGCTGTTCACTTGTGACTTCTGCATTTTTCTGTATGTGCACTATACACTGATAAAATTTACATTACAAAACCCCCTGAGATTATCTTTAAAGTGGCTTACATGTCTGAAGTGCTCAGTTATTCTATTCACTAAAGTATTATGTGAGAGGAAGAAATCATTTGCTTCTGAATTTTTAGCCTATCTTTGAATTGATGCATCTCAACTTAGATCCATTCTTTAAAAGGTAATGTCAAAAGGAAAATCTTCAAGAATATGCTGAGAAAGGAAAGTAGCACATATTTCTAAAGGAGAGTTACAGCTTCCCGATTTCCATCTTCTCTTCACTGACCTGTTAGGTTCCTCGAGCAAAAGCCAATTAAATAACTAGGAAAACCAGGAGATCCCCCTCTTTTCCCTGCCTGGAAAAACAGACAAGGAGCAGAGAACTTGAAGACTTAAGATACAAAATCAAAAGATCTGAAGACAGGCAACAAGATTTTTAAAAAGCTGCAAAAAAATGGGTGTGTCCGAGGGTGGGCCAAGACACCCTGAGCCACCCACCACTAAAGATTGTTGTAGATGAATTACAAGTAAGGAATAAATAAAGGGGAGTCAGCTATCAACTGGGGGGATAAATTGTCATTGAAAATCGTTATACCACATAGAGGATGCCATTTCCAAGTGCTCCCAAAGCTTTTTATTATTTCTCTCACTTTGTGTCTCACTAGAACCCATCCCCCAATTCAACTCAGTCTCTTTATTATAGCAAGGTATTCTGCCTGGGGCTGTGAGCCTGGACCCCGAGGGGCCAGACAATGTTCTTTTCAAATCCAGTTGGTCTGTGGGAAAAATGTGTTAAAGGAGCTTTCTGTACATCACTTCTGTTGTTCATTTGTTTCCCTTCAGCTTTTCCCAATTCAAGTTTACTCTTTATTTTTTTTTACAGCAACTTGCAGTTTACAATCACTTATTCATAATGCCCAAGAAAAGGCTCCGAAAACTAGAAGTTTCTCTAAATTT
Source organism: Craseonycteris thonglongyai (assembly GCA_004027555.1). Taxonomy (NCBI): domain Eukaryota; kingdom Metazoa; phylum Chordata; class Mammalia; order Chiroptera; family Craseonycteridae; genus Craseonycteris; species Craseonycteris thonglongyai. The sequence continues at coordinate 31,981 of PVKE010003364.1, read as the reverse complement.
AGTGGCAGAACCAGAACTCACATGAGACTGTTTATAATGTCTATTTATCTCGCTTACTGTGAATTTTTATGTTTCATTGCATAAATTTAAATGCGTTTATTACAGGATGCTGCTTTAGACCTCTCTGGAGATGTAATATAATGTGCCATCTTCACCGCATTACCTTTCTACACTCCAAAAATTTCAAATTCCAAAGCACATCTGGGATTGTGGAGCTGTAATCAAGGATTCCTCTTCAAGAGTAGAGATGAAGTTGTTCAGCTGCTAGAGAGATTTGGGTTAAATATTTAACCAATAGTCTTTTGAGCAAAGGAGTTGTTAAAAATAGATGTTTTATCCCAAAATACTGTGTTGAGAGATTAGAACCAATATTTAACTCGCAATTTAAACTTAAAAAAGTCAATCCCAAACTGTCTATAGGACTCTGACCCTCACAAAGATCCTTTTCCTACTGATAAGATAAATGGGTAGATGGGGGAATGCAACTGAACACATTTAGCGGAGATTAGTAAGAATAGAAAATAAAATATTGATATGGACCAAATAAAGAAGGTCACACCCCTTTTTAAAGAAATTTCTGGTCTCCTTTTCCTTAGTTCAATTAGCTCCTCGGTTTTACTACCGGTACTTTTGTTTGTTCTTAGAATTCCCCCAGTGTCTCTGACTTTAGTCAATCATTCTTCTGCCAAGTCTCCAGCCGTAGTGAATAACCCTGGAATCTGTATCTGGCAGACATCAATTATCCTTGAACCTGATTTGTGTTGTTGATTATGGCCAGGTATTCTTCCCAGGTCTTCCAGGCTCAACTCCTGGGCAGAAGACTCCCCAGGAGTCTGCTTTTGAGCCAGTGCTTTCAAATTCATTAATTATATCTGTCTTGACTTATCTAGAGGCCATCAGCATATGAAATATACCCGAGAGAGGCTTCCAGACCATCTGAAACAAAGAAGTCAACACTGTCTTTGGGGCAGATCATGAGACCTATTCCCCACTTTCAGCCTAGTAATGGGGAGAGTTCTGTGATCCCCACCCTCAACAAGCAGGGATAATGACCACACTCAGCAGGAAGTAAGTACAGAAGAAAAGAGAACTTCAGCCCCTCAGCTTCCCATAGAGATTTGGGGCAATCATGTCTCTCAATGGAAAAGTAGGCAGGCAGCTAGAACAGGGGAATCTCGGGACCTCTTCCATAGGACCCACCTTCCACCTAAGCCTCATTATACAATTATATCATACATATGCCCAAAAGTTTGTTAATATCATTATATTAATCCCTGGGAAGGGATTTCCGCAGGTGAATGAAGGTGATGTAATGGCCCCCTGTCAATCAAAAGGCCCCACACCAAAAAGATGGGGCCCCTTCTAAGGAAAAAAACATTAAAACCACCCAGACACCAACAATGGATGCCTTTTGGAGCCACCTCTTCATACTTGAGGCCTGCTTCCCCCTCTTGGGAGTGTACTTTCCCTACTGTCACTCTCCAACTTTGCTTACCCTCCATTTCTGTGCCCATGTCCTCATTTTTCTGGGCTGTGAGACAATGAACTCTGGACAGAAAATATTAAAACAACAAGAGCATTATGGCAACCTTTCCATGTGCCAACTTTGATGTGTCCGAAGCAGGTGAAAAGCTCTCACTTGGTTTCTAAAGAGTATTTAGTGTGTATTTCACAATCAATAATTTTTTAGAGTGATATTCTTGATAGAGCCCATTTGCCTCCCACTTATAAGGCTCCTCTGTGAGACAATAATAAGATTTGGAGACTTCAAACTAAGAAATCTTTGCATTTCATTCGATTCAATTTGAAAGATCATGGGCATGAAGTTTAGCTACGTAGGTCACATGGCATAGAGGAGGTGCTATAATTAAACCAAACTTTAGATCATTGTTTCTCTACTGTGATCATTGTTTCTCGACTTTGATGCATATTGGAATCATCCTTTGTGCAGCTCTGAGAAAAAAAAATTGATCCCTGCATCAGACCCTCAGAGACTCAGATTTAATTATCTGGATAATTCCTTGAATACTGGAATTTTTTTTTTTTTAAGAATTATTTTTATTGATTTTTGACAGAGAGAGAGATACAGATACAGAGAGAAGGGGGAGGGCCCAGAACAGTCTCCATAGTTGCACACCATTGGTTTTTCCACATAGTTTTACTCTACAGGTGGGCACGGGGCTGCACAGGGCAGGAACTGGACCAGGGTCTCACCCAGATGAGAACCGAACTGGGGGCACTTCCCAGTTCAGCAAATGGGTTCACACAAGCCAGGGCCGAGATTCGATCCTTGGTCTCTGGGGCTGCAAAGCGAGCGCTTAACCCACTGAGCTATCCCGCCCCACCCCCTTTTTTTTTTTTTAAGAATTATTTTTATTGTTTTTAACAGAGAGAGAGATACAGAGATAGAGAGGGTGTTGTTGTTTTTTAATATTTCTTTTTTTATTGTTTGAGAGAGAGGGAGAGAGAGGAGAGGGGAAGACCCAGAGCAGTCTCCATAGTTGTACATCATTAGTTGTGAAATAGTTTCATTCTACACAGGTGGATGTGGGGCCACCAGGGACAGGAACTGAACGGGGGGCCTCCCACACGGCAGGTGAGAACCTTCATTGCCATCCCAGGGGTTACCAGTTGCCCTGCAATTCAGCATATGGATTTGCACAAACCAGGGCAGGGATTTGATCTCCAGACTCGGGTTTGCAAGGCAAGTGCTCTATCTGCTGAGCTACCCCAGCATCCCCAGATAATTAGACTATCTAAAGCAAGCAGGTGATTTGAATACATAGCCAGGGCAGGAAATGCTGCTTTAGAAAAAGCCTCTTAACAAACTGAAAGACTTTTATATATCAGCTCCTAAAATATCTTTTGGGTAAGCCTTTGTAATGACTTTGATGAGGCTATCATGGGAAATAACTGTGTCCGTTAATTATTGCTATGTAACAAAACCAGGGGTAAGGGCTAACAGGAGGTAGGAGGTTTTTTGTGGCAGTTATGCTAATTAAGGTTTGAAAAAGAGCTCTGTGGACAGAATGGAAGAATGGACTGAGACTGACATCTGCTCACTATTGGTTGAAATAATCCTCATACTGTATTTATCAGGAAAGTGTTTTGAATCAGGTCCACTTGTCAGTCTGGGACACAGTGGCCACTAAAATCTCTGGTCATTCAGTGACAGTTGTTTAGAGACAGTTATGATGAAACACAACATTCTGGTTAGGTATCTTCTAGGACAGCAGGTCTCAGACTTTAATGTGCACAATATTTACCTGGGCATCTTACTAAGTTGCAGATTCTAATTCCCTAGGTCTGGGGTGAGCCTGAAATCCTGCATTTCTAGCTAGTGAATAGATTCTTTTCAAGGACAGAGTTTTTCAAACTCCAATGTGCATTTGAATCACCTAGAGGGCTTGTTAAAACACAGCCCCACCCTCAGATCCTGATGCTGTAGGTCTAGGGTAGGCTGAAATTTGGCATATTCCTCAGGAATGATGCAGCTGGTCTAGGACCATACTTTAGAGTTAAAAAAAACCAACAGATTGTCATTCTTTTGAATTTATTGTTAACATCTGAACATTCAGTTTCAAACAGAGGTAAGCATCTAAGTATAATGTGGAGTGAAAAGCTCCTTGTAAACTTTATGTAAAAAATTTATCAGTCAATTGAAATATAAATATATATTACTACAAGAGTAAATTGCTACTGTAATTAATGATTGTAAAAGCTGTGATTTTTATGTACAAAATTGGGGATTAAAAATCTTCAAATAGTTAATTCAATAAGGAAATAAATCAGCATTTAATAGGGATATTAGGCAAGAATACCTCTGTTAGGGGAAACTGGGATGGCTCAGTGGGTTAAGCGTTCACTTTGCAGCCCCGGGGACCGAGGATCAAACCCCGGCCTGGCCCCAGCCCGGCCCCCGCCCATGTGGACCCATATGCTGAACTGGGGAGTGCCCCCAGTTCGGTTCTCACTGGGGTGAGACCCCAGCCCAGTTCCTGCCCTGTGCAGCCCCGCGCCCACCTGTGGAATGAAACTAGGTGGAAAAACCAATGATGTGCAACTATGGTGACTGCTCTGAGCCCTCCCCCTTCTCTCTGTCTCTGTAACTCTCTCTCTTTCTGTCAAAAACAATAAAAATAAATCTTTAAAATATATAAATAAAAAGAATACCTCTGTTAGATCACTTTAGGCAGAACACGCTATCTTTTCTGAATCAACAAACAATTTTAAATAAGAATGAAAGGCAGAATAATAGAAATTATAAATAAACTATATTTATAGTATTTGCAAAATTATGAGTATCATTGATGACATTAAACAAAATAAACTTCATAAACCATATTTTTATTTTGCTATTTAATTCCATTCAGGCTGTGAGTTTTTAAAGAAAACCTACTCAAGAAGTTCATTCTAAGTTGGTGATATTTAACTTCAACCCAGTATTTAACATTAAGCCATTTGGCACTCAGCCAAAATGAGTATTTGGCACACATCCGAGATAAATTTTAGGAGTTGGATCAAGGGAGCGCTTAAGATCCAAATTCAGAAACTATCCAGAGGGTTCCTAACCCAGATTAACTGGAGCATCTCATGCCTCCCTGCTCAGCTCCCCTCACTTGTAGAAAATCATAATGAGTCCATTAATCTCCTTCCTCCCAAGGACTAGGTGAGGTTAAGATTGTCAGATAAAATACATGATGCCGGGGAAGCCGGATGGCTCAGTGGGTCAAGCACTCACCTTGCAGTCCCGGGGACCGGGGATCGAATCCTGGCCCCGGCCCATGCGGACCCATATGCTGAACTGGGGAGTGCCCCCAGTTCAGTTCTCACCAGGGTGAGACCCGGGCCCAGTTCCTGCCCTGTGCAGCCCCATGCCCACCTGTGGAATGAAACTATGTGGAAAAACCAAAGATGTGCAACTATGAAGACTGTTCTGAGCCCTCCCCATTCTCTCTGTCTCTGTATCTCTCTGTATCTCTGCCTCTCTCTCTCTGTCAAAAACAATAAAAATAAATCTTTTAAAAAAATACATGATGCCTAGTTAAATTTGAACTTCAGATTAACAATAAATTATTTTTTAGCATAAGGATGTCCGATGCAGAATGTCAGACATTTCTGTATGGTTCTTTGCTTTCTATGGCAACATTAGGTGAGGTACCAACAGCAAGAAACTTGTAAGAAAGTGTCTCTGAAACTCATCCCTCTCAACATCAAATGGGAGACATCTAGAGTAGAATGCTAGTTCTTTAAATTCATAAGGTATGGCACAAAAGCGACTTGGGAAGAAATCCATTTTTCAGTGGGAATGTTGTCTAATCATTAAAAGACTCATTCCAAACTGTGGAAACCTGAGAACAGGTGGCCTGTTACTGGCAGAGCTGGGATTGGATCTCAGGTCTTCTACCTCATCTAATATTTTCCCTCAAAATCTCATTTGTATAAAAATGGAAAGAACTCATCCTTTGAAACTACACCAGACAAAAAACAAAAACAAAACCAAAAAAAATACACACACACACACACACACACACACACACACACACACGTGTGTGTGTGTGTGTGTGTGTGTGTGTATATATATATATATATATATATATATATATATACAAACATACATACATATATATTACAAAAAAGAGTGTAAACCTTAGTTCTAGTCCCAGTTTTTGCTGTTAGATTTTGAGCTAATCATTTATTATTTCATAGCTCTAGGATGCCAATGCTTATAAAATACACCAATCAAAAAATAACACCAGGACAGAAAAAAAAAATGCTGCCAATTAAACTATGACACAATGCAAAAAAATACCATTGATTGATTATAAGACATATCTTTATTTCAGAGATATTAAAATATGAAGGGGGAAATGAATGTTTTAGAATTGTCAAAATATAGTATTTTGATTTTCCTCATTTATGTAATAAGAATAATTATTATTTTTCATACTGAATACATATAAAGATCAGATCAAGAAAATAATTAGCTCTTGTTTCTCAATCTATTTTTAAATTGCACAACAAGGAACTTTAGCTTCCAACATAGAATGTTTTCCAATGACTACTCCTGTCCAAGTAGCATGAAGGGAGTTTAAATTTTCTTATACTTCTTTTATGATAAGTATTGCGTGATTTCACTCATATAAAGTATCTAAAATAGTCAAAATCATAGAAACAGAAAGTAGAAAAGTGGTTACCAAGAGCTGGGGAAAAGGAGGTGGTATAAATAGCATTTAATGGATCTAAAGTTTAGTGTTACAAGACAAAAATGTTCTAGAGATCTATTGCAAAGCAATGTGAATATCTTTAACACTACTGAACTGTATACTTAAAAGTGATTGAGATGGTAAATTTAATGTTATGTGTGCTTTACCCCAATAAACAAAATTAGTATTTTTTATTTTATTTATTTATTTTTAATGTATTGGAGTGACATTAATTGGTATCAATTACATTGTTTCCAGGTGTACAATTCTACATTACATTGTTTATACATCGCATTATGTGCTCACCACCCAGAATCAGCTCACTTTCCATCACTATGTGTTTGATTCCCCTCCCTACTCCCCCTCACTCATCTCTCCCCCTCCCCCACCTCCCCTCCACACATATACCCTCAGGTAACTACTAAACCGGGGGTGGCGAACCTATGGAACGCATGCCCAAAGTGGCACGTGGAGCAATTATTTCGGCACGCGGAACTGTGAATACCATTTAGAAAATTATTGTTTATGCTCTTACAGATATAAAAATAATCGATACCTCTATCTCACTCGATGGGTTGGCACACGAGTCGAGCGAGTATACTCTTATTTCATAAACTTTGGCACTCAATCGCCAAAAGGTTCGCCACCCCTGAGACTAAACTATTGACTGAGTCCATACAAACAGCCAACAGATAATGAAAAAAATGCTCAATACCACTAGCAATTAGAGAAATGCAAATTTAAACCACAATGACATACCACCTCACACCTGTTAGAATGGCTATAATCAACAAGACAAGGAATAACAAGTGCTGGAGAGACTGTGGACAAAAAGGAACCCTCACACACTGCTGGTGGAAATGTAAATTGGTACAACCACTGTGGAAGGCAGTGTGGAGATTCCTCGAAAAACTAGGAATGGAATTGCCATATGACCCAGCAATCCCTTTCCTGGTTATCTACCCAAAACATCTGAAAACCTTAATCTGCAAAGATACATGTACCCCTATGTTCACTGCAGCACACTTCATGGTGGCCAAGTTGTGGAATCAACCAAAGTGTCCTCTGATAGATGACTGGATAAAGAAGTTGTGGTACATTTATACAATGGAATACTACTCAGCAATAAGAAAAGATGAAATACATCAGTGTGTGACAACACGGACAGACCTTGAAAACATCTTATTAAGTGACATAAGTCAGACTGAAAGAATCAAGAAACATATGACCTCACTTATAGGTGGAATATATAACTGAAAGGAACAAAGAAACAAAGACTCATGGACACAGTCAATAGTTTAGTATTTTTTAAAAGGTTCTTTCATGGGCCAAAACTAACTTAATCTTTTGATCCACTGGGTGAAGAATTATCTTTATGATTATAATGCATAAGAATCCAATGTTGTTTAAACAGAAAGCAACTGGATCCATGGGTTTGTATCCTCCCTTCCTTCCTCCCTCCCTCCCTCCCTCCCTCCCTCCCTTCCTTCCTTCCTTCTTATAATCCACGCAACTTTTACTGAATTTCTATTGTATGCCACATACTGGGACAAAGTTTGAGAATACAGAAAAGAAAACATCCATGTGTTCAAGGAAATGCCACCAAAAGTACTGCAATGCTCTATTTATGAGATCAGACGTTTTACACATGAAATCTCTGAAAAATAGTTCATGTCTTTTTTCACAGGGAATGCTCTCCCTTTTCCTCAGTGCCTAATCAAACCCCATCCATTTCTTCAAAGATCAACTCTAATCTTCATGTTCTATGCATATTTTCCTATTATGAATCCCCTCACCCCACTTCCCAAACTCCGAAGTTGCTCAAAGTATTTAATTTGGCTCCTAATTGGGTATTGTATAAATAAAATATATATTAGGTCAGTTTAAAAGTAATTGCAGGGAAAACTGGGATGGCTCAGCGGGTTAAGTGCTCGCTTTGAGGCCCCGGGGACCAAGGATCGAATCCCGGCCCCGGCCCATGCGGACCCACATGCTGAACTGGGGTGTGCCCCCAGTTCAGTTCTTGCCAGTGCAGCCCCATGCCCACCTGTGGAGTGAAACATATGGAAAACTAATGTCGATTATGGAGGCTGCTCTGGGCCCTCCTCCTTCTCTCTGTCTCTGTTTCTCTCTGTCAAAAATCAATAAAATAAATCTTTAAAAGTAATTGCAGTTTCAGACTGTGAATTTTAAATTATTATAACTAGGCTCAAACTCATCTTTATTAATCAAAATATGAACCATCACAGTCAACATATTTTTGCCAATGAGAAATAAGTTTGTTTATTCCTGTAGCATAAAAATCCATGCTTTGGGAGTCAATGACCTCTTGGAAAGAATTTTCTGCATTCTGCTGGTTGTGGAAGAGTCTCCCTGTAAAGTTGTTGAGATGCTTGAAGAAGTTGTAGACAGTTGTTGAGAGGTCAAGTGAATATGGCAGATGAGGCAAAACTTTGTAGTCCAATTCTTTCAACTTTTGAAGCATTGGTTGTGCGATGTGCAGTTGGGTGTTATCATGGTGAAAAACTGGGCCCTTTCTATTGACCAATGCCAGCTGCAGGCGTTGCAGCTTTCAGTGCATCTGAGTGATTTGCTGAGCATATTTCTCAGATGGAATGGTTTCGCCAGGATTCAGAAAGCTGTAGTGGATTAGGCCAGCAGCAGAACACCAGCGACCATGACCTTTTTCGGGTGCAAGTTTGGCTTTGGAAAGTGCTTTGGAGCTTCTTCTTGGTCCAACCACTGAGCCGGTCATCACTGGCTCTCGTATAAAATCCACTTGTCATCGCATGTCACAATCTGATCAAGAAGTGGTGGTTGTTGTGTAGAAGAGATGATGACACTTCAAAACAACGATTGTTTGAATTTTTGGTAAGCTTATGAGGCACCCACTTGCCAAGCTTTTTCACCTTTCCAATTTGATTCAAATGCTAAATGACCATGGAATGGTTGACTTTGAGAACTTTGGCAACTTTTCGTGTGGTTGTAAGAGGATCAGCTTCTATGACTGATCTCAATTTGTCATTGTCAACTTCTGATGGCCAACCACTACGCTCCTCATCTTCAAGGCTCTTGTACCCTTTGCAGCATTTCTTGAACCACCACTGCACTGTATGTTCATTAGCAGTTCCTGGCCAAAGGCATTGATGATGTTGTGAGCTGTCTCCAATGCTTTATGACCCATTTTGAACTCGAATAAAAAAATCATGTTAATTTGCTTTTTATCTAACATTATTTCCATAGTCTAAAAGAAATATAAAATGAACAGCAAGTAATAAGTCATTAGCAAAAGACCATAAAGTGATAAATATGCATTAAAAGATATATAACATAACTACATTTATTTAAGAACGTGTTCCAATATCAGCAAATTCCAACAATGCAAAACCTCAATTACTTTTGCATCAACCTAATAGTATGTTAGATAGTTATACAACCTAAGGAGAAACATCAAGCAGGCTCAGGACATATGAATATGTGGGAAGGAAGAAGGCTGAAATTTTAAATAAGGTAGTTAAAGAAAGGTTTTCTCAACAGCAGAATTTTGAGTAATGAGCTAAATCAAGTGACAAGTGAGCCATGTGGGTATTTGAGGTGTGGCATTCCAAGCAGAGAGAACAGCTAGAATAGTCCCCATGAGAGGGGAAAGTATGTTGGAGCTATAGGAAGACGACGATTGTGCTTGTAATGGAGTGAATAAGAGGATGAAGTTGGGAAATGAAGTCAGAGAGGAAATGGAGCCAGGTCATGCTGGGCCTGTAAGGTTTTACTACGAACTTTGACTTTTATTTTGAATGAGATGGGGCTGAGAAGTGACATGATCACACTGACTGATTTTTTTTCTTATTTTACTTTTAATAGAATCTCTTTGCTCTCTGTGTTGAGACTAGACTGTGGAGGTAGGTGCAAGGGTGGAGGCAAGGAGACCAATTAGAAGGACATTACAATAATTTAGTTATGAAATAATTATGGTTTCAACCCAGTGGTGGCAGCAAAGGTAAAGAAAAGTAGTGGAATTTGAAATATATTTAGAAATAGAGCTGTAGGATTTACTGATGGAGTGGATGCAGAATATGAGAGTCAAAAATCACACTTGGGCAGCCAGAAGAATGAAGTTGCCATTAAATGAGATAATTTGGGAAGATTGTGGAAGGTACAGGATTTAGAAAAAACACTGTGAGCTTAGTTTTATACATGTTAAATTTGAGAGGAGGATTAAGCATGTAAGTAGAGATGTTGACTCAGAACATGAATGTAAGAGTCTGGGGTTTAGAGGAGATGGCCAGGTTGGGGTAGACAAGATGCATTTAAAGCCATGGTACTAGATGAAATCAACTAAGAGGAAGTAGGTAATAAAAGAGAAGAGATCCAAGGATTGAGCCCTTGAGATGTTCCTGTAATTATCTCCATCAGAGCAGAAAGAACACTTCAATCTGTCAGAAAGAAGTATTGCCTACGCCTTCATGAGCCTTAAAACTGAAAACAGGATAGAAGGCCTTCAGAATGGAAATTACGAATGTTCACCGGGTATCTCTGGCATTTGAGAAAAAATGGAAAAGAGAAAGCTTTGGAGATAAAAATAGAAAGCTCTCTGAGCATTTTGTGATATGTCTGAACTGTCTCCAACATGTGGAGTAGGCACCACATATATAAAATTCCCTTTAAGACAAGTGAAAATAATAAGAATATAAAAAGCAATTTGGTAAAATTGAAGAGCCTATGTTATAGGACATGACTGTGACAGCAACCAATTCTCTGACACCAAGTGGGTGTTCTACAATTCCATTCTGACCTTAACTACCTAGAGTTAGTACAGACTCCATGGGTTAAGGACTAGTCCTCTACAGGACTGTTCCCACTTCAGAAGCTAGTCACAAATGGGGTTCCCAGGACATCTGACTTCTGAGCAGCCAGTTACAAATGAAGGGATCCCATGATCCCCTGAGGTTTGATAATTTGCAAGAATGATTCACAGAACTCAGAATTGTAATATTTACAATTACAATTTTATTATAAAGACTGCAGATCAGGAACAGCCACATAGGGCAAGGTCAGGTAGGAGGAGTTGGATTGAGGTAGAAGTGGGATAGATAACACAGAGCTTCTATGCTCTTTCCTCATGGAATGTGAGTGTGTCACCCTCGCAGTACATCAATGCATTCACCAACCAGGAAGCGCCACTGAGCCTCTATACAACAGTCAATTTCATGCCAATTTGACAGAGTTATGGGATACCCAGGTATTTGGTAAAACATTTCTAGGTGTGTATATGAGGTATTTCTGGATGAGACTAACAAACTAATAGACTAAGTAAACCTGATTGCCCTCCCCAATGTCGGTGAACCTCATCTAATCCATTGAAGATCTGAATGGAATAAAAGCCTGAGAAACAAAGAATTCCTTCTTTCTGCCTCACTGTCTTCGGGCTGGGACATTGGTCTTCACCAGCACTTGAACTAGGGGTTGGACTAGGTCTTCAGTGTCTCCAGTTTATCAACTGCAGATTTGGGACTTCATAACCTTCTTAACAATGTGAGCCAATTCTTTATAGGAAAAAGAGTGATAGATAATGATGATAGAGAGAGAGGTAGGTAGGTAGATAGAAAGAAAGATGATAGGATAGGATAGGACAGGACAGACAGGCAGGCAGGCAGACTGACTGACAGAAGATATACGGGCTCTGTTTTTCTGGATAACTGAAACAAATACCCTCAGTGTCCCAAGTTTTCATTGAGGTTTCATTACTTGGGTATAATTGATTAAATAATTTATGTGATTGAACTCAAGTCTCTAGGCCTCTCTTCCCAAGAGGTTGTGCTGGCCCAAAGTTCCAACCTTCAAATGATGTGGTGAGTCTTTCTGGTGACTAGCGCCCACTGTGTAGCAGACTAGGGTCCCACTAAGAATCACCTAATTACCACAAAAAGACACCCTTATTGCATAAAAAAGACACCCTTATAGGAAATTCCAAGGGTTTTTGAAACTGTGTGAGGAAGTGGGAACAAAGATGAGATATATTCTCCATTTTACCACAGTGTGGTATATTGGCTGCACTACTATCTCCCATTCCACATGTTCTTCTTACTCTTTTCTCAAGGAGACACGAGGACAATGTTCCCTCTCTTGAACCTGAATGTACTTGTCATTACAGTGATTGTGGCTCCAAGTGACTTCTGAAGTTGATTCATAAAAGGCAATGCAGTTTTTGCCTGGTTTCTCTAGGGACACTTGCTCTGGAAAGCCAGAGACCATCTATGAGGCAGCCAGCTTGCAAGGCGAAGCGTACATATGTGTTCTGGCTAATAGGGGCTGCTGAGGTCCCAGTGGACGCAACATTCATCACTAGGTATATGAATAATGAAGCCTTCAAAAGGACTCTAGTCCTAGCTGCTGACTGGTTACAGATTCATCAGAAACATCTGAATGTGAACTGCATGGCTGAGCCCAGTGAATCCCCCAAACCATGAGAGAGATAACTAATGATTGTTGCTGTTTTACACCACAAGTGTGTGGTGGGTTTTTTAAATTTTTTTATTTTATTAGTTTCAGGTGTACAAAACAACATAGTGATTAGATATTTATATACCTCACAAAGTAATACTCATAATCCCAATAAATCTATTACCTATCTGACACTGCACATCATTATTAGAATATATTAGTCACTATATTTCTTCTTCTGTACTATATATTTGTGACTGTTTTTTAAAATTATAGTTGACATTCAATATTGTTTTATGTTAGTTTCATGTGCACAGTTTAGTGGTTAGATATTGATATAATTTATGAAATGCTCCCCCTGATAAGTCTATTACCCATAAGACACTATCAGTTTTTACAATACTGACTATATTCTCCATACTGTACTTTACATCCTCATGACTCTTTTGTAGCTGTTGATTTGTACTTAATCCCTTCACCGTTCTCACCCACTGCCCAACCCCTCTTCCACCTAGTACCCCTCTTCTCCCTAGTAACGATCAGTTTGTTCTCTGTATCGATGAGTCTGCTTCTGTTTTGTTTGTTCACTTATGTTCTTTAGATTCTACATATCAGTGAATCATATGGTATTTCTCTTTCTCAATCTGACTTATTCACTTAGCACATTAACCTCTAGGTCCATCCATGTTGTTGCAAATAATGAGATTTTCAAAGCATGTAAGGCTAAATCTACATTCAATTTTTTGCATGTGTCTCCTTTTACTTTTGAAAGACAATCTCACAGGGTTTGGAATTCAAGATGGGTGGTCATTTTCTCTCAACATTTTAAATATTTTGTCTTCCTGCTTCCATGCTGAGAAGTTGGGTATAATTCTTATCTTTGTTCATCTGTTGGTAAAAGTGTCTTTTTCCCCCTCTAGGTTCTTTCAAGACTTTCTGAAGTTTGTATTGGTATGTGTGAATTTTTGGCATATATCCTGTTTGGTATACCATTAAGAAAGTACCATGTTTGGTGTGGGCGTGCACAGCTTATTAGAAAATTAAGACCATGACAGGAACTATGCATTTGCTTTAAAAATTGACCTCTCTAATATGTACATATATTTAATAATGCACATGAGAAAATAAATATTAAAAATATGAAGGTGGGGAGGCCGGGATAGCTGAACAGGTTGAATGCTTGCTTGCCTTGGGGCCAAGGGGTCTAGGAATTGAGTCCCAACCCCGGCCCGTGTAAACCCATATGCTGAACTGGGGCATACTTCCCATGTGGGAGGCCCCCAGTTTGGTTCCTGTCCTGTGGGACCCCATGTACACCTGTATGAAATGAAACATTGTTGAAACTAATGATGTACGGCTGTGGAGACTGCTCTCGGCCCTCAACTTTCTCTGTTTCTCAAACAATAAATTTAAATACGTATATATGAAGCAATAGATAATGAATAAAAGCTTATTTAAAATTATATCCTGAAAACTTGGTTACACAATGAGAAAAAGGAAATTCTTGTGCCATGCTTTTGCATTTTCACCATCACTCCAAACATAAAGGCAGTGTTCTTCATTACTTATGTTTACAGTGGGTGGGTGGGGGTGGGTTATAGCTACTTAAGGTGTATCACATAAACAGGAATTGTCCTAGGTCTCCTTGGCCCTCTACTGCATTTCCAAGTTGCTCCAAAAAGAGATGCCACAGTGAGCCTCTAATTTATCTTACATGTTAAGGGTTTCTACTCATGACAGCAATTTTCAGCTTTGCCATAAAATTCAGTTACATTTCTTGGTGGGACATCAGCACTCTTGCTTTGAACATCATAAATTTGTTGAAAATTTTAATAAATGTATTATATGTTTCCTGAAGTTAGGTACTTACCATAAAATACTGTAAATATATATATTTTAAAACTTCCTTTACAGTTCAAGAAAATAATTATTCAAATTTAGACGGTAAAGTATTCATGTAGGAATCACATTGAGTCTAGCGTTTGTGGTCTCACTAACTCAAAGAATGAGGACGCGGGCTGAGTTGAAGGTTAAGCAGAGGAGAAAGCTCTCTAATGAGAGGGATATCGGAAAGTGGAATGCCCACATCTAAGACTAAAGCTATCCTTATACAGGCTATGTCTACATGCTGGGGTACAGGAATCAGACTCTGTATGTTAATCTTCCTGCTAGTTTACCTCCTAGAGGGGCATGAATGTGTTCTGCCTGGGGGTGTGGGGGTGGGGGATTGTGAAGGCTAGGAAGTGTTGGCACCAGTCATCTTGCTAATGGTCGGCTAGTAATCTTGCTAATGTCCACCGATTGGGCCCACTGCTCACCATATTTTCACTTCAATAAGTGCTCACCACATTTTCATTTCAGTAAGGTCACCTGGCTACTGAGGACTTTCCTGATTACCTCATACTTTTATTTAACTATCCTGTCTCAGTATGAGATGAAAAATATTGATGAAAATAATTTCAGAGAAGCTAATTTTGACAGAAATAAAATGACAAAAAGCAGGAACTTAAGCCTCAGGCACTGTTTAGTGATGTAATGTAATATTGAGGTCTGAATTTTGCACTATGAGGCTCCTTGGGAGACAGCTGAAAACCCTGATAGCTACAAAAAAAAAAAAAAAGGCAAAGGAAAATAATGCAGAAGAGAATGAAGTCAGTGACAGCTGCTCATTACTTTTGTGGGACTTACAGGACATACAACATTAAAGTTTGTGGAATCATAGTGGTCCAACAGGATTAACATTAATCAAAAGAGGTTAGGATTTTGGCAGCATTGAAAAAATTTGAGAGCACAAATTAAAAGAGCCTTCAAGGAAAAATTTGGTTTTAAAAATACCCTAATTCCTTAATTCTTTCACTTGTACTGTGTTGGAGAATCTCCGTGTGTTAGACCTTAAATCAACCATTAGGGTGAAATATTTTCCATGGGATTTTTAAATTACATATTATTAATATCTTTTATTATCATAGGTATTCTTAAACTCTTTAGTTTGTATAATCAAAGCTATTTAGGCATTCGCACGATAAAAGAGAAATTTTAAGTACTTTTATAAGATCTATAATATTATTTTCTTATATTGTTGAATTGTTCTTTGGATAACTTAAACCAATATTGTTTGCAGTCACAGAAATTATGCTGGTTATTATTTAAGAGCATCAATTACAAACATCACTCTCAAAATCAGTGCAGGTCCTGTCAAAACATGAAATAAATTTGGTTATTCCTCTCTGATAATCTTTGGGGACTAGTCACGGTGACTAAATATCTCTTACAGAGCCCTGTTTCAGCTGTCTAAATAAATCTCTCTCTTAATCTAAAGGAAAGTTTGAAAATCTGGTATCATAATTTTTTTTCATGTAGGTAAATGTTTCCACTTAGTAACTATGGTATCCCATAATCCTTAGAAATTAAACCTAACACATGACTTAAAATTTATTATCTCATAGATTTTGTGGGTCAGAAATCAATGCTGGAGTGGCTTATCTAGATCCTCTGTTTCAGGGCTTCTCAGGTGGCTGAAATGGCAGGAGCTACACTTACCTTGGGGTTCCGCTAGGGAGTATCTGCTTCCAAATTTACTCTGTGGTAGGATTCAGTTCCCTGCCGGCTGTGGGCTAGAAGCCTCTCTTAGTCCCTTGCTGTATGTGGGCCTCTCCATAGGACAGTTCCCAACCTGGCAGCTGGCCTCCATTAGGGTGAACAAGTAGGAGATTAAGGGAGAAGACCATCTTTTTACTGTAACATCAGAGACATCCCATCACTTCCACTGTATTCTACTTATTAAAAGCTAGTCATTAGGCCCCACCCACACCCAAAGGGTGGACTACCAAGAGCTGAAAGCATTGGCAGTCATCTTAGAGGCTACGTGCAAAATTATCTGCAAAATACATTTATACCTTCCTCAGGTTCCCAAGTTTCAACGCATCACAAGTCCATCAGTGAATCTCATCACTGAAATCAGATCAGGGTGAGTAAAGCTCTGCAGGTGTAATTCTTCAGATACAGCTCCTGGGGCACAATTCTCTCCATCCGAAGACCCATGAAGTCAATGAGACAAATTATTGGTCTTCCACTCCCAACATACAATGATAGATTAGACATGAATAACCAACCTCAATAAGACATTACTGTTCACAGAGGGGAAATGGAGACTCAAAGGAGTCATTACATCCAGCCCACACCAAAGGGGTGGGGTTTATGCAAGGGTCAGAAAATCAGGAGGCAGGATGACTGGGGGCCCAGCTTAGAGGCTGCCCACCACAATGTCCTTCTATCTGATTCTAATGATAAAGGAAGTAAAATGCTAGAGAAATATTTTATGAAGCTTCAGGCATAGCTAATTTTTTAATATATATATTGTAATTGCTGTGAGTTTGTACCACAATTTTTTCTTTGGCTAAGGGTAAAAATTCTTTTGGAATGCAAGACTGTTGGAAGAAATTGCTTAAAAATTCTTATTTCCCTCCGTCACTGTTTTAGATATGATCAATGACTCTCAGGTTACATTTTCCAAATTTTTTCAAAATGTTTTTCTAAAGGTTAATATAGCATCTGTTACCACTCCATGCCTATTCCTTTAGCTGTGTTCTGTATTTCTTCTTCAATTTATCAGTATACCTTGCATTGGCATAAAATTCAAATTACACTCCTGGTGAAACATCAGTGTCTCTACTTTGACTATGAGAGCTGCTCTAGTTTGTTACTCGCACTACTGACTGAACAAGAGAAATACGTTCTGTACTTCTTTTCTGTGTGCTGCTTAGTTACTATATAAACCGATCTCCCCCCCCCCCAAGCCCCCTGCCCTACCGAATCACACATTTCCTCAAAATAACACAAAGGAAGAACTCTGATACCAACTATCAATTGCAGGTAGACTAGGTTCTACATCAATTACCTAAAATCTGAATAAATATTGTTTAAGATAAAGAACAGTGGATTTTTGCTTTAAATGTGCAGTTTGAATACTTCTTTTAATTGAGCAGTATGTACTAGATGCTTTGTGATACTTTCAAATCTAATTTTACACTTTAAATACATGTACCGGTAATTACCACTAAAATTATCTATAATAAGCACATACAAACTAAAGCACAAATTATGGCTTTTTTAAAAACGACTATGTTCTTAGAATGTTAAAATAAAAATTTTGAGCAACATACATTGGTATCTGTGGAATCCCTAACTATGATATCATGTTTCATATTTTTATTAGTATATGGTATTTCTATTTAAGAACCATACCTTTATTCCTTATACAGCAAATCTATAAGCAAACCATAATTGTGTGAATTATCTATCCAGATACGCAGAGCAGGTCTTTGGGAAAGAACAAATATACTCAATATTTTCTTTTTTTTTTTTTTTTTAAGATTTATTTTATTATTTTTGACAGAGACAGAGAGAGACAGAGAGAAGGGGGAGGGTCCAGAGCAGTCTCCATAGTAGTACGTCATCAGTTTTGGGCATGGTTTTGTTCCACACAGGTGGGCGGGGGGCCGCACACGGCGGGAACTGGGCTGGGGGCCTCCTGCGTGGAGCCAGGGGCCAAACCGGGGTGGGGCAAGAACCAAACTGGGGCCTCCCGCATAAGAAGTACACCACAGTTCAGCACATGGGTTTGCATGCCAGGATTCAATCCTTAGTGTCTGAGGCTGCAAAGCGAGTGCTTAACCTGCTGAGTTATCCCAGCTTCCCAAATATTTTCTTAATTGACACCGACTAGTTTTTTTTGGTAAATAAACATGCTGTTCTCTTACATCAGTTTTTATCTTCAATGACATATGAAAGATCCAAAATCAAATTGGCTGTCTCCACAGCCACCTGTAGGCCACTCAGTTTAGCAGTGAAACAGTCCAAGGTTAGGTTGTTGGCTGAGCCCACAGCTTCATGAAGAAGGCAAGTTTGTGGTGCAAAAGGATGCCGAGTGCTCCTTAAGAAAGACCAGTTGAGTTCTTCCTGGCTATTGTATAGTCCACACCCACAGCTTGAAAGCAAATCGGGAGAATCGGCCTGAACAGACCAAAGGTGTCCATACTTCATGTCAGTGAGAATTTCACCTCCATCATGTTCTAAAGAGCCAGCAAGAGATTCTAATGCACTGCAAAATGCTTCGGTAATTAGTTGAAGTTCTGTTTGTGTATATCCATCATCTCTGGGAATGCTTTCTGGCTCAATAAAAGTCTAAAGAGTAATGAAACCATTGAAAATACATATAGAAAAATTAATGTTTAAAAAAGGTTTCTGAACCCTTATTCATAAAGTTACTACTTACTTTCCATTTACTTAGGTTTGGCACAATACTAATGGGCATATATGAGTCAGCTGGCCAGACTATAATCTCTTGGCCTGGCTGGTTATAGTAAAAATGTACGCTACCAGTAATGTTTACCAGAATAAACAAATCAGAATGAACCTCATCATCAACTTATTCTGTATGACTGCCCAGTAGTGCCTCCTTAATATAAGAACAAGGCATAATACCGGTACATGTATTACAGGTTTTTATACACACAGGAAGAAGTTCCTGAAGACTAATGTTCAAATGAAGTACTTATACTGAGTAAAATGTTTTTGAGACTTTTTAAAAGGAGAACACATATTATTATTATTAAGATAAAACCATTTAAGGACATGTGCAATTTTCACATCAATGTTTTTAATAAAAATTCTTTCTCTTTAAATTAGTGAAAAGGTAATATGACTTTAAACTGTTTTTTTGTTCCATCATTTAAAAAAGTTTATCCTAGAAATTTCATGATAAAAAGAATTAGCAAAATAGTAACTGAATGAGTTAAAAACCATGTGCTACTTGAAAACAGTGACCACTTTTTTTTGTCTAGAAGTTTTTGACCCAGATGAGATCATCTGTAATGCACATTCTTTTCCCATCTTTTCAGTGCTGTAATGTTTTTTCAAAATCCTACTCTAGATACCTTCCTCCTCCAAAACCCTTTTTCTAGTTTACTCATCCCCATTTGCAGACTATATTATTATCCATATAGCATCATAGATTAGCACTGATTTTTGTTTTTCCTAATAGATAGTTTAATAACTTTTCATGAATAGGCTTCTCATCAAACAAATTTTTAATTATTTGAGGAAGCAAGGAGAGGTATTTCTATAAAAACAAGTTATACTCTCTCTAATGCCAGTCATCCACTAGAAGTTATGCAATCTCTTGAGAACACTAATGACTAACCAAAGAATCAATTGCAAATGTCTGGAAAACATATACCATTTTGTATCCACTTTCAAATAAAGTTAGTATTTATGAAATAATTAGTCAAAACTATTATAAGATAGTTTCCTAGATTAATAAAGAATATTCTACTTGAGAGAAATAATATATACCACAAATAAATACCAATTTAAAAATTATAATAAAACCCTTTATTAAATGAAATTAAGTCTTCTCTTGATGATCCAGAAGGTTCTGAAGTATTTTGTAGAATCTCGACACTTTCCTTGTGAATTATTATTGTATCATAGCAGATGAGATCTCTAATATGACAACTCCCATTAAAAGAATGCTAATTTCAACATGCAATGTTCAGGCAATACTCAAAGAACATGATTACTTGGTAAAAGGCTGGATTAATAAAAATCAATGTGATAAAGATACTACCTTAAATTTGTCAGTGTTATTTTCCCCAAATGTTTTTCAATACAATATCTGATTTAGACTACTGAGAAATTAAAGATTAACGAATCCAGGGTATTGTGTTGGCTTATCATCTCATAAAGTGAATACTGCTGGGGATCCAGATAATCTGAAGATTATCAAACCTACCTTGTGTCTGATATATGCTGCCAAGTGAGTTTCTGTACAGCCACCCCCTAATAAAACACATGGTTCCTTGATTGTTAACTGCAAAACATGCAGTGCTGTTTGACATGTGAGCTACAAAAGAAAAATATCATCAGAAGCAGACAGTAACATCACATGAACAAAGAAACACAGCTATGTTTTCTCAAGGCAACTTAGAAAACTCAGAGCCAAATTTTACATGTGAAAGAACACACTTGTGTTTTGAGGGTTGTAATATGATGAATACATTTTGGGATAAAAAAAATTAGAGAAAAATACTTTTAGCAAAACGTTTGTTTTCAAGGACCAGTTTAATATCTTCTTTCATAAACACTTAGCTCTGCAAACTGAGATTCACAAATGAATGGTCTCAAAATAAACTGGGTCAGCAAGATTTGCTAGTACTTCTAGTAAAAAATTATTTCAGTGTAAATAAATTAGCTAAATAAGTAACATAAAATTTATTTCAAGCTGCTATGGAAATAACACGGCTATAACCCATGGATCTTTAATTTACCAGGGATATATCTTTGATCATACATGAGTCTTCAAGCTTATGATCAATACCACAGGTTATCACTTCCCTTTTATAAAAGTAGCATTTATTATAGCTGGTAAAGAACACAAACTCTATTAAGAGGTGGATGATGGGTATGAGTGGGTCACTCATTATCTCAGTGAATCACTCATACTCATTAGCATCAAAGAATACATAATTCAAATTAATTTCTTTAAAAAAGTTCATAAGTGAAGGACCTTTAGGTTGTAAATACTAGACATAAGTGGTAACACATGCCAGGTCAAATGCATTGTCTACTGGTGACTTAACTTCTCTCATTTTTGCTGCTTTTGTTTTCTATGCCAGTAGGGGAGTTATGAAAATAAAAAAGCTCACCCATGTGAAAAAATTTAATAACCTTTCCGAATAACTATGTAATCCCTGCCTCAGCCCCTAGATATGGTGGCCAAAGTTCATGACCTACCTTCAACTCATCCCAGGTAGTGTCATTTCTGTTGCAGAGAAGCAAGCTGCAGACAGTCGCTTCATTAGGGATAAGATGGAAAAAATTTTTGAAGCCAAATTTTGCAGTGCACAAATCTTTCACACTTCCATAGCTAGTAGGAGAAATTGAGCCAAGGGAACCGATAGGCTGTGCTCCTATTTTTTAAAGTTTAGAAAACACAAAATGTATGAGTACAAATGGAGCATACACATTTAAAATTATTACATTTATTCCTAGCCAATGTAGAAATCCCACAAGCGTATCATTTAAAATACAAAATATAGGATAAAGAAATAACAAGCAATGTCTTAAACCTATAAAATAAGTAGTATTCTGCTCTTAAAATGATATACAAATAAAAATAAAGCAAACATTCTTTTAGTTTACTGACTCCTTTGAACATCTTTCAAAAGCTACTCTGTACTCTCTAGAAAAAAATTCACAAAATTTTGCATGTATTTTCTAGGAGTCCATTCAAGGATAGAGACTCAAAGTTAAGAACCCACTAATCAGAAATAAGAGTGAAGTGAGAAGACAGGCTACTATTTTTAAAAGGCTTTATTAGCGCTACCTTAAAACACATAAATTAAGCTACCCAAATAGCTATTAGAGGATCTATTACTGAATGTTTTTTCTTTTCTTGTATTTTTTTTTTGCCTAGCAACTGTTTGTATGTAAAAAGCTACTTAGCTACCTCTCATTTTGTTATTCTTGACATATACTCGTATTTTGCTCTTCTTATACTGCAGAGGTATAGTATAGTAGTAAAATCTTACAAAACACAAGAAGTTAGGATGACTGGAAGGTTCCCAAAATCTCTAAAATATAGTGGAAGTTATGTAAGAAAGGAACTACATCAAACTTATGTAAGAAATAACAATGCTAGTATAATGTCTTAACATTAAAAGTGTAACTGAACAATGCACTTCTTTGGGCCAGTTCCCTCTTCCAAACCCATGGTGTTAAAACAATGTCTATAAACACTTCCAGCTCAAAAACTTGTAAGAAGCCAGAGAATGATCACTGAGCAATTTTATTTCTTTGAATAGCCTTTCTTCATTACTTCTGATCACTCAAAAAAAAAAAAAAAAAGTTGAATGATCTAACATTTAAGGGGAAAAAACCTACATCTTGTATAACTTCATGTGGTAGATACAACAGAGAATCTGTAGTGAGAGGATTCTGCTTTACTGCTCATCAGCCACTGGAAATGGAGTTTAGTCATTCATGTCATGTAACTTCCCTGGTAGGCTTCCCCATATGAGAGTTAAAGGGTAACAATGTCTACTTCACAAATAAACCAAATGTTAAAAATGCTCTGTAAGCCATGACAAACTTCATGCACATGTTGCCCATGTACAAGAAATAACTCCACTATTTAACTCAGATCATCAATAAAAAGAAACTTTGTTTGAGGGGGGAGAAAGGAGGTAATGATAATCTGGATATACCCTCTAAGATGAATTAGGACCAAATGTCATCTATTCTTAATTTATCTGAGCCATAGGCCTGGCCTGGCATATGTATTGTATATGGGTGCAATATATACATGATATATATATATATATATATATATATATATATATATATATATATATATATATATATGGTTTCCAGCCATGTAATTATGGCTGGATTATTTTCTGGACAGCCCTCATATATATGTATGTATATATACACACACACATACACACATACACATATATGCATACATACATATATATATATACTGTCTGGAAAGTATCCACACATGTAACTGTTCTTTTTATATTGACAATAGCTAGAGTTTTTCCAGATAGCCCTTGTATATATACCAAACAGAATACCTAATCATCTCAATCTAAAAAGGCCTTCTCCAAGGTACATTAAAACTGTCAAAAATTAATGACAAATAATTCTCAAGGCAGCCAAGGAAAAGACAATAACCTATAAAGGAAATTCCATCAGATTATCATTGGATTTTTCAGCAGAAACCCTAAGCTAGGAGAAAGGGGAATCAAATATTCAAACTATGGAAAGAGAGAAATCACCAGCCAAGAACAATATATCGAGTAAAGTTATCCTTTAGATTTGAGAGAGAAATAAAGACTTTTACAGACATACAGAAGCTGACGGAAATTTACCACCACAAGGCCTGCATTACAGGCAATACTGAAGGGGTTATTCTATCTGAAACAAAATGAAAAAAGAATAGAAAACTGTAAGATGAGTCACAGAAATAGAAAACTGCAACACTTATGTAGAATAGGGTAGTATACAAAAGATGAAAGAGGTAAAAATATTTTTAAAAAAAAGAGAAGAGAGTAGCTACTGCAATTTAGAAATTAACTCACAGCATAAAAAGGGATAATTTCTCACAACAAAAACATAAAATGAGTGGGGGGTGGTAAAGGTCTTATGTGCACAGGGGAATGCCATCAGAAGAAAAAGTATTATTGTATAAATGAAATATATATATCCCCCTTCTTTTTGTCTCCAAAGGTCTCTTTATCGTAAGATCTAGGACTAAAGCTCTAAATCTACTATGTTCTAATTGCGTATGAGATAAATAATAATTGTGGGCTGGTATGGAAACCCAGAGCCCACTTACAATATCATTTCTATAGGAAAATACTTCATATTGACTATTAATAAATAATCTGTAATACCTAATTCATAAAATAACCTGATTCATGAAAAGCCAGCAAATATTTAAAGATATGAGTCTCACCCACATCAAGAGTTCCAAAGAACTATTTCCATTAATAATTTGTTCTTTGACAAATCATTTGTCTTACAAAGGGAGAGCAGTAACCCAGAAATTGTACATTAAATACTTGACATACATATAAATCATTAAAACCCTTTTTGATGATTTATGGGTAAAATGAGCAAACTTTTGCAATGGTTTATATTTAATAACTTAAAAACTACAATCTATCAGAATGAAATAATCATCTTTCTGACATTGTCAATGTAGTTAAACGGATATTGAAAAGTGGCTCAAATGAGGAATTTCACAACTTGTCATCTTTCTTTGGCTCTAATAGGTAAATATCAGCTTTAAGTCTGCTTTTAATTTGCTAAGCTTGTGAAATAGTTCATTTTTTTGCCTATTATAATCCTACATGTTACTATATTACAGTCAATGCAACAAACGTTTTAGAACACCTACTATGTTCCAGACCTGCTATAAATGCTGAAAATAAAAGATGATCCTGGTTCGCGAGCTGTTGAAAATATCTGGGATATTTAAATCTGGCATCACGTGCATGCATATAAGCACACGTGTGTGCCCACACACACAGCCTTAATTAGGAACAACTATTTAGGCACAAGTGCAGTTGTTTGCTGGAGTTACATATAAAGTGAAGAAAATGAGATAATCTAGCAGCAAACTTACTTTCTGAATGATGTGATTTAAGAGCTTTGTAAAACTCAACTAGAATTTTGTGTGAAGTATGAAAGACCTTGTGAGGATGTTAGTCTTCTCAGTAACCTGTATGATATTTGGGGGTTGTTTTAGACTATGACAGAGTACATTTTGGACCTGGAAAATAAATATGGAATGGGCATAGTCTCAATTTTTAATGATTGAGTACAGGTTATTTTTCAGATACAACTTTTGCTGCCAGAAATGATACATATACTATGAGGTTGGTAGGTTCTAAAATTTTTCAGGCTGTAAACCGTGACACACACCAAGAATATCTCTGTTCAAGGGGCAAAAGCTGTTTTTACCTGTCACTTTACTCAGGGGTTCCGTCAGAGCTGCTCCAACTCTGTCTATGGCAATGACACGATGATTACTGAGAAACTGTTTCAAAGACGGGTGTATCACTTTTTGGCACATAACCAGATCTACATGATCACTAACTAGCTGCTTTCCTAGGTTAAGTAACTGGTCCAGAACTGCAGTTTCAAGAGAAACCCCATAATTGACCTCGACAGTTCCTTCTCCAGTATCAGAAAAGTCTCCAGATAAGGATACACAAAAGAGTGCCACCTTGAGGGAATCTGATTTTCTGATAGATAGTATCTTCATCAGTTGAACTTCTGACATTTCAATAAGTATTCCAGGTAATACAGTAGAATCTATAACTCTTTGACCTTTTAAAGGTACAATTATACTCTTTCCTAAAGTGATGTGGTCTTCGGTGTTCTCTGGAATTGTAAGCAGAAAGGCTCTCAGAATCAGAGTACTGATATGGTCTACTTCTTGTCTGGTGAGCATACAGGCTGGTTTACTTGTTAATATACTGCGTACCAAACAAAGGAGGACCTGGGTCCTACTAAAGTCAACTGGGATTCGACAACCACAGACCTGAGACTTGAGGTAACTGGTGCAGAGGCTCAAAAGATGCTTATTTAACTTAATGACAGTGCTGGGTAGCAAGCCTGTTCTCTGAACATTTTCAATCAGGTGGCAGCAGAGAATAGCTGTGAATAAGCCACAATCACTGAAGCACGACACATGATTCTGCACTGAAGTTGTGAGGATCTTTAAAATGGGATGGGTGACGGCGAGGTTAGCAAGCAGGGCTGACGACTGGGAGGTTGTGCACACACAGCCGCCCAGGCCGTTGTGCAGTTGCTTCAGCCTACCCGAAGGGCCATAGCACGAGGCTATGATTCCTTTTAAGACCGAAAGTGTGGCCCTGACTTTCCCACTTGTCAGTGGCTCACTTTTACACAATGATGGCTTTTTAGCTTCTAAACGTGACATCTTATTTCAGGTGGTAATTTGTGAAGTCAGCTTTTATTTTGTTAACCATAGTTTCCTAGGTATCGTGTAGGCATGGGTTTTCATATTTTAAATAAGTATTCTTCAGGAATGAAAGTCTGAATATGCAGCACTGTGGCTGTAAAATTAAATAGCTCCTTGTTTATGAAGTTAATCGGCATGCAAAGATTAAATGACATATTAGTAATTCCAAATATTTATTTTACTTCATTCTTCAATGCTCTTTTGTTTGCCTCCAGACTGAGATTTTACAGATTGTTTTGCAGCCCTCTGTATAAAGTATGTGCCAAGATGAACACCTATGAAAGAAACCGCAGCTACAAGGAGCCAGTTCTTTCTAATCCAACTGGTCCTTTTCATTCCTTCTTTCGATATCAAGCTCAGATTCAAAATTGCTTCTTTCTATAAGAAAACAACAACAACAACAACAAAAATAACAGTTTAGAGAAATAATTCCAAAACATTTTATAGATTTCAGCTTAATAATTTAAATGCTTTTTTCATTCTCTAGAAAAAGAAACTACCAACTGACCCAAGCCTCCAGAAAATGAGAAATCTAATTGAACTTAGAATAATCATTCCTTTATTCTTCAACGAATCCCTGTGAGAAAAAGTGCTGACACTTCAGTGATCTTAGAAGGCACAACATAGCTAGAAAGCTTATAGTACTGTTATGTAAATATGATATGAATACGCTTCTAAAAGAGAAAAGCTACATTATAAAGCTCAGAATTTGGTCTCTGAGTCTTAAAGAAAGTCCCACCTCTTTTTTATTCTATTACACCAATATCTCATGTTTTTGGTTTTTTTTCTATAACTTTGGTTTGTTTGTAAACCTTAGGTCGGAATAGAAGTGCATTTGTATCAAATCCTACTTGTAAATAATTATGAAAACTGTTAGTATTCCTACTGCAGAGACTCTCTAATGTACAGTCTATGTTTGGCTATAAATGTCTGCATAACACATTGTATCAAAGAACAAACCACGTTTTAGATATCTAGCTAAAGTCAGGGTTAATTTTCTGTTGTTTTACCCTATCAATTAATGATTTTCAGTTTTGATGTCCTCCAATTAAACCTCCCCAAAACTGGTTAATGACAATACAAAAATTAGAAAATGTGCTGGATGACAGAGAAAAATAGGATCTGATTTGCAGTTCGATCTCAAAGAGTCTAAAGACAATAAAATGTTATCATATGCCAAGCGCACTAGTACTTGTACTAGTTCTCTTAGCAAGGCTGTAAACAGAATGCCCTGAGGCAGTACATTTGGACACTTTAATAATGTGTGGGGAAAAAAAAAAAAAAAATCTCTCGTCATTGACCTTATCTGTTGAGGTTTGATGCTTTGAATGTGAAGATTCAGCCAATTATTATTTTTAGGAATATGCTAACTATACTAGCCATTTGGACAGTATTTAGTGTAAACAAAACTAACTGAACTACCCAGACTATATATAGCACTACCTATAGATTAGGGCATAGTATGACACAGACCAAAAAGGTGATTTGAAGACATGCCAAGAAGAGGTGAAGAGAATGTTAGCAGAATATTTGTTTACCCCTTCTCACAATTTAGTTAGAGGGCTGTAACCATGGCAACTGCACCTAAATAAAGTGAAGGCAATGATGATAAAGCTATAGTCATCTTTTTTTTATGGCCTGAAGAGGAAAAAAAATCTCTTATCAGACGCCAGGAACAGCCAAGGTATTTAAATATTATTTTAATAGTTATTTTGGATTTAGCAAAATCTGTGAAATACATTTAAATGAAACCTTAGTGAAGGAACATCCATTAGTGAATTTGCAGGTTACAACACACACACACACAAATCACAATAGAAACTGTAGTCAATAAAATGCTCTCTAGTAAAAAAAAAAAATTAATATATAACAGTGACATATCCCTGCAATAGTCTTACGGTTGTGAGACCAGTAACCACATCTTTTGTCTAAATCTCTAAAAAATTAGAAAGAAAGAAATCACTGTAAGTGTGAGTTACAAATTATTTTGAAGCTAAAACATTAGACACTAAGGAAGGAATACACTTAGTTTTGTCTTGGAAAAAAAAGAATAATAATGCTAATAAAGAAAAGAATCTTTCAAGTTATAGATTTGTATGCTCTGGAATGGATTCATTGGCAAGGAGACAACTGCTCATTTGTACACATTCAAGATCCTGGTGATGGCGCAACGGAAAGGACAGGACAAGTAAAGGACTGACTGCCCCTTCTTTCTCATCCAAGTGAGTCTGCCAGGCAAATGTCAAAGGTGTCTGTGGAACAAAGTTCTCTAGAAGAAATTGTATAATATTTTGCCAGTGGCAAAGAAAATCAACAGGTAACTTAACCAACTAGGCTTTTTATTTTATTTTTTTGCCAGAGCTCTATACTTTTTTAAAGATTATGTTTCCCATTGTTGGAACATACCATTTGGTCGACCAGATTACTGTAAATCAAACTTACCTGAAGAATGCAAGCCTGTTATTTCCTGTGGACGTTGTCCTTCTGAGGACTTGCAAGAGCCAGGCTATCTGGCTCAGGAACGTTGTCCTTATTAGGTACGTGGAAAACAGGGCTGCTTTTGATTCTGTGCCACCCCAAATGTATGAGCCCAACTAAGGGCACCATAACCACCAGAACTTTGTAATCTCTCCAGAAGTTCTGGAAGCTCATAGTACTTCAGCATCAGGGCACCTAAGGTCAACAGTTAGGAGAAAAAACAAAAACAAAAAATGTCCTTCAAATTACATCTATAAACCACAGGTAGAATGTTGCACTCTAAAAAAAGTTGACTATTAAATGTTTTTAGTTATAATATACTGCAATGCTAGTGAACAAAAAGAGCTATATTGTAGACCTAAAGAGACAGTGGGTGGTTAGGCCTGGGTAACTTATAAAACAATAATAAACTTTTTGTCAGTAATTGCAAAGGAGCAGCATTGACCACTGGGAAAGCTATATAAATCTTTGAAAACACTCCTGCATATAAGGGCTGTCCAGAAAAAAATCCAGCCATAAATATCTATTTTTCATATTATACGGCTGGATACTTTCCAGACAGCCCCTGTAGATACAATTTTCTTTATGTAATTAATTTTATTTTCTCTGAACCACAATGAAGTTAGATTTAAAAAAAAAAATTACATTTAGTCTCAATTTTAACAAAAGAATCAAATGGCAATCCTTAAATATACAATAAACATTTAGATTCTGCATTCTGACAGGATATAGGTGATAGTGTTTCAACTGAGATTGGGACAGTCACACATGGATTCCAATTGTAATAAAAGAATTATGGCTTGGACTCTATGAATTAGGATAATTAATACCATTCCCACATTTAGGAGTTGAACCAGTGCATTTTAGAATGTTTACCATTACCCCTACGGGAGTTACTGTCAACCTAGTTTACATGAAGAAATTGGGACTAATAACTTGCTTGGAGTTACAAAGTTAGTATTGAAAACAGATTTTTTTCCCCGTCTCTCTTTGATTTGGAAAGCATGGAGTGGGCCTAGGAAATTTATTTCTGATGATCTGTTGGGTTTGGGAACTTGAGTCTGGACAACTTTAAAAAGTCTTTATTTAGAAAAGTCTTTAGGCTTTAGTGATTGATTAGCAGCATATATATAGACTTGTACTGATATGAACTGACCCACTTTCCAAGTTCCTTTCTGAGCACACACAGACAATAAGGACTATTTCATCATCTATGGGATATATTAAGAATTGGGTTCAACTGCATGTATGAGTCTCAGTATCATGAATCTCTTTCAATAACTTCGCATGAATGCCATTCGAAAAATGTCTGAACATATTTTTACTTATTCCTTCTCTTTTAAGACAAGATTAAAATATAATACTAATGGGCCTGAAACTGTCTTTCTGTTCCGTGCATATTAAGAGGGCTGTCCAGAAAAAAATTCAGCTATAAATAAATGCCTGTTTTTTCATATTACATGGCTGGATACTTTCCGTACAGCTCTTGAATATTAAAAATCAATAGAAAGCTCAGGAGTTATGTCTATGCACACATATCATTCCCAGTATTTGAAACCATTTCTCCCCAAGGTCCAAATTCACATTTCATAAGGACTTTGTTGCTAAAGTTAAACTACTAGATGGAGAAAAAACATGGCCTACTTTGTAAAGGGAAGTATTTTAGGGCCTTTTTCTTTTCTAAAGTGCTTTAGTATCCTTTATACTTTTTGCAACCTTTAGAGACCATACCTTTTATTGACAGGATTATGTTCTATTTGAGGAGAAAGTCAATCACAAACAACTACATAGCATGATTAAATTTCATTGAAGCCCACTATGCAAAGGATACAATAAAACAATTGGAGGAGAAACTCGGTGATTTGGAGTAATTAGGACAGACTATTTTAAGGGTTACTTCCTAGAGGAAAGAAGGGACAGTGGTTGCACCAAAGTCAACTAGCTGGGTTGACTGACATGTGGCATTTCTGTTCACAAAATACCTTTAATTTAAGGTTTAGAAGATATTGTCATTCATATCTAGTCTCCTCAATACTTAAGGTGACATCTCCCCATCACTTTCAATATGAGGTTATCAACTAACAATACTTTTAATAGATGGCATTCCTATATTCGTTTACTTCTCCCATGATCACCACCAAAACTCGGTATTTGTCAGCTTTTTTTTCTGAATTATAAACTTTTTGGAAATATAGAAACAAGAGTCATTTGGATTAAAAAATGTAGTAATAAAGTTGGGATAGATCAATAACTAAAATTCAGAACACATTGAACTACAATACATAATAGAATGTCTGGTAAATTGTACTATTCTCTCCATGTAAATCACAGTAACGCGATGTACTATGAACCTTCCTGGAGAAGTCTCAGATTAGCTAATTCAAGTTAGCTCCTGACACTCAATGAATCTTTGGATTACCCATATGGCTGAAGACAAAGGAAGCGCTCTGTTTTATTTACATTGTGTTTAATACTCTTTATTCTTTTTCAGCAGTATAATTTAAGGATCTACACATCTTTTTCTAGATTTACGTTAAATCTAGGAATTAGAATCTATTTTGGCTGAAAACTCATTAGTTGCCAAATATCACTGAGGCCCAGTAACAGCACTTCCTGGTTGATAAATGATGTTGGACTGATTGAATGATTAATTACTTTAATATTTACTCAACAACTACCTGCCCTTATTTCTTCAAATTCTCCTTATCTCACATACTGATTTGGCTAATGGTGGTGGGAGAGGAGGTAACTAGTTTCTGACAGTTATTCTGTTGTCCTTTGAGAAGCTTGGAAAATAATTAGGATGAAGATAAGGCTTTTTACTTTACACAGTACTTTTAAGTCTTCACATTTAATCCACATAAAAACTCTGAATTATCACACCATAACAGCTCATCTCCATCAAGCAAAATGGAACTTTAACCCTTAAAATGGCATAGTAAATTAATTGTTTCTTTCACTTAATTATTAAGTGCATTATTAATTATTAATGTGCATTCTAGCACATTACATGTATTCTATTGCTTAAATAACCAACCAACTTCCCGGAACCAGGCACATTACACTTTCCTAAATAAGGCTCATTGCTAGTTTTAAGAAAAAGACAACAAAGGTTTGAAATCTGACATTTGATGCAGTAGTAAATGAAGTATTGTTTGTGACCTTTATTTTGTTCATATCCTCTCGTGGAGCTTTTAAATAAAATCAAATATATTTGGGGGAACAATTTTAATTCCTTTTTTCTTCTTTATTCTTCCGTAGGATTAAAAAATAATGAAAATTAGCATAACTGCCT